>PVIC010009008.1:0-46649 GCA_004025085.1 Thryonomys swinderianus | reverse complement strand
TAGAAAAGGAAACCAGAAAGTGGAAAGATATCCCTTGTTCCTGGGTCGGGAGAACCAACATCATCAAAATGGCTATACTCCCACAACTACTATGTAGATTCAATGCAATTCCAATTGAAATTCCAACGGTATACTTCACAGAGCTAGAGAAAATAATACAAAAATTCATCTGGAAACACAAGAAACCTAGAATAGCAAAGGCAATTTTAAGCAACCATGACATGGCAGGGGGTATTACAATCCCCAATTTAAAACTCTACTATAAAGCCACTGTGATAAAAACTGCATGGTATTGGCAAAGTAACAGACCAGAGGACCAGTGGAATAGATTAGAAGACCCAGAAACAACTCCAGATACACTAAGCCACCTTATCTTTGACAAAGGAGGCAAACATCCCCAATTGAAGAAAGACAGCCTCTTTAACAAATGTTGCTGGAAAAACTGGGCTTTAACCTGCCAAAAGCTAAAGCTAGACCTATCTCTTTCACCATGCGCAAAACTAAACTCACAGTGGATATGAGACTTAAAACAGAAACAGTAAGCCTGCTGGAAAACAGGCTAGGTAAAACTCTTGGAGACATTGGCTTAGGCAGAGACTTTATGAATAAAACCTCTATAGCACAAGAACTAGCAGAAAGAATCAACAAATGGGATCTCATCCTACTGAAAAGCTTCTGCACAGCCAAAGAAGTCGCTGGTACTGCTAGAAGACAACCAACAACATGGGAAAAAAATCTTTACTAGCTGTTTATCAGACAAAGGGCTATTATCTACAATATATAAAGAGCTCAAACAGATCAGCCTCCCCAAGTTTAAAGACCCCAATTCAAAAATGGGCATCTGAAATGAACAGACACTTCTCAGAGGCAGAAGTCAAAGCAGCCAAGAAACATATCAAGAAATGCTCAACATCACTTGTCATTCGAGAGATGCAAATGAAAACAACACTGAGAGTTCATCTCACTCCACAAGGAATGGCCGCGATCACAAAATCAACCAATGATAAATGCTGGCGTGGCTGTGGGGAGAAAGGAACCCTTCTCCACTGTTGGTGGGATCGCAGACTTGTGCAACCATTGTGGAGATCTGTGTGGAGATTTCTCAGAAAACTAGGACTGGGGGTTCCATTTGACCCAGCTGTCCCCCTGCTAGGAATATACCCAAAAGAATTTAAAAACTCTCATTGGAAAGACAGATGTACACCATTGTTCATAGCAGCTCAGTTCGTGATAGCTCAATCTTGGAAACAACCCAAATGTTGATCAACTGGAGAGTGGATAAAGAAGATGTGTTTTTTTTAATAAAATGGAGTATTACTCTGCCATAAAGAATGACAAGATCGATCCATTTAGGTGAAAATGGAGACACCTGGAGGATATACTAATAAGTGAAATCAATAGATCACAGATAGTCCATTACCGGGTCTTCTCTTTGACATGAACACCTGTAGATGCAAATGAGCTTTAGAAAGTATGACAGCTTTTATAGAGTGCAACATTTCTATAGGAAACTTGGTGTGGGAATGTGATGAGGGGAAGGAATAAATATGATACAGAAAGAAAATAAAAGAGCATGTATAAAGGGGGTGAGGAGGTGTGGGTGAGTAGGGATATGGGTAAAAATGAGAATTAACTTGTGTCATGTACTGGTACAAATTCCCCAATGTTATACATGATTTTGATATGTATATAAATTGTACCAATAAAGAATTCAATTTATTAAAAAATAAATAGATAAATAAAATTCATTCCTTTCCATCTGTCACATCTCCTTGTTCAATTCCTTATTGTGTGCTTTGTCATAACTATTGTATGGGGTTTGTAGTTGGTGATGATTTGGTGGGGCTGATTGTTTAGTATTTGCTACATGCTCATTTTTACTGGAGTTAATGGATTTAGGGATTTCCTGTATTCATGTGATCATACAATCTATACACTAGTATCCCAGTTGCCTCTTTAAGGATGGGCTTTAGCTTAATATCTCTCTACTCTGCAGATTTTTTTTTCTAATAGAAAGAATACAGTGTCCAGTTACAAGTTGTGGTGGATTAATAGTCAATTGGAAATCCCCAGCTGCACTGAGTCCGCATGGTTGTGGTTTGGAAGACCCACATGAGAATTGTTGCCAGTGGCACAAGGAAGAACCAGAGAGGAAGATTGGATGCTATTGATTTTCCGGTAGAATCTTGTCATGGCTGTTTTTTCTGATATAAATTCAGCTATTCACATCATCAGAGGAACTCTGGTCCTTGCTGTTGCCCAGGATGCTTCTGTTCTCCAGAGAAGCTATGGTCTTTGCCTTGAGTGTTGCATCTTTGCTCCAGTATAGACCCCTCAACCTGGGGTACAGATCCTTGACCCAACAATGTAGACTTTGTAGCTCCCCTCATTGGGCTTTGGCCCTTCCCAGTGCAGATCCTTGATACTACTTGCATGAGCCCTTGCTGTGGCTGTAGGTCTCTGGCTGGACGAGGTCAGGACACCGCTGGTACAATCCAGGCTCTTGGCTGGATTCTTCAGGTGTCACAGGTGTGGATGGATCTGTTGTATTCCCTTGCATTTGACTCTTTGAGTGAATATTATACAGTAATCCTATAAATTCTGAGTCCTGTGTAAAATCTACTCCCTCACAAACCTTGAGTGCAACACGAATTGTGGGCTTCATTTTCTTTCAGAGGAAACTTTTACTTGAGCCAACAGGGAGGGTTGCTTCCCCTGCTTACGCGTTCCATGTGGAAATGCTGCAGGATTCCTGGCCAGACCTCTTCACCTTCCCACAGGAGCTCTCTTCTCCTGCTCCAGAGCATCTGACTTTAGAGCCTGTCTCTCCTCATAGCATTTGAGACTTCTAAGACTTTTTTTAGCTATTGGTTTTGGTTTAATATTTTTTCTCTTAGTTTTTACTGAGGATTAGAATTAATTGGGCATTTTCATGACCATTAGTCATATACAGATTACAGTGGATATCTGTGTAAAATGTGACATGATGTTTATGAACTTTCCTCTCCTACATACCATTTTCCTGGATTTGTGGTTAAGGTCCAAAAATCAGAAACCATCAAAAGGTAGGATCATCTTCTTTTATTTGCAGAATGACTAGAAAGAGTCAGACATTGTTTGTTGGTATCACTATTCCATCCAAAAGATTGAAGACAAAATTGCATGTTGGCTTAGTAAGGATAGTAGTGTTTGGTGACAAAAGATACTTTGTTGCTTTTCTGTGCTGAGCTCATTTTTCTGATTCGGATTTAAAGTTAAATGAGAGATAAAGATTCTAAGTGTGATAAGTAATATTATGAATAAGAGAGCCTCGGAGCAGTACGACTTTATCCATAGCTCTACCGCAGAACGTTTTCTTGATACCTGGATGCACTTTTCTCTGGGGCAAACCTGTGCAGATAACACTGGGACTCCAGTGGTGCTTGAACACAAGGAAAGTCATTTTCTTTCCATTGCAAAGCAAATCCATTTGTTTTCAAGTGCTCACTGTATGTGTTTCTGAGATCAGAAGTCTGGGTGTTTATGCTTCACTCATTCTCTCTGAAAGACCCACATCATGGATAATGAGTCCTGTTGACTCATCTTCAATGTCAGCTGCTCTCATCCTTGTCACTGTCACTGCTCTGCTCAGTGTGTTAAAGGTCTGTCCCCTGCTTACTGAATGGTGCCCTCGTTGATTACTGTGCTTAGTCTTCCTCACGTCCCGTACCTTTTACAATCTATGGTGTCTGTGCTGTGTGTTCATTTCCCAGAGTGCTTGTAATAAAATCCCACAAAATGGGAGGCTTACAACAGTAGAAATATGACTTTTCACGGTTCTGGATAAAAAAAAAAATCAAATTAACATGTGACTGGGGCTGTGCCCCCTCTGAAAATTCTAGGGAAAATTTTATATAATATCTCACTCCTAGCTTCTGGTTGCTCCTGGCAGTCCTCTGGTTCAGAGATACATCATTCAAATTTCTGTCTTTGTTTTTATACGAGCATATTTTTTTTTCTCTACCGAACATCTCTGTATTAGACCTCAGTCACTGTCTCGAGAAGTCACTATGTTCCAGAATGGCAGCATCCCAACCTCCTTACCTCTAAAAAGACGCTATTTCCAAATACAGTTGTGTTCAGAATTACTAGAGCTTAGAACTTTGGGGTCTTTCTAGAAGCACAACTCAACATACAGTGCTGTATGAAATAAATCAAGCCATGACGCATTTCTTCCTAAGATTTGCCAAAGTCTTTCTTGCTGTGAAGGCTGCATTCGTATTCCCATGGCTGTCTCCTCACATGCAATCTGCCTGATGATCTATGGTCTATACCTACCGAAGCTGCTTGAGGTCATATTCCCATTATTTACTTTATTTGGGTCATACCCTTGCCATAATCCTTTGTGACTCTAGTGCTTCCTGTTGTGAATGAGTAAATACACTTATAACTAGCTCAAAATGGAATGCCAGAATCTGTAAGCCCAACACAGCACAGCACTCAAATACATGGCCATACAGAAGCCAATGCTTTGCCCTGTAGGGGCCAAGACCCATAACAAAATCATGTTGATATAAGCCTGCCAAGGATACAACAGCCTGCTGAGTTTTTATGTCACAGAGCCCGTCATCACATTTCTATGGAAAATATAGCCCTGTTTTGAGAAAACCATGTTGTACACAAAATATACTTATATCTTCAATTTCTTTTCTTAATATTTTACAATTTTCAGCAAGTACACTTTTTACTACTTTTGTTAAACTCATCCTATTTCACTTTTTTTTTTTTTTGACAGGGTCTTGCTTTTAGTCCAGGCTGGCCCTGAGCTCACTATGTAGCCCAGGCAAGCCTCAAACTCAGCAATCCTCCTGCCTCTGCCTCCCGAGTGCTGGGATTATAGGTGTGAGCAACCATGCCCAGCACTGTGGTATGTGGTGTTGATTGCTTGTGGGCGTGAGTCATCATATCCAGCATTGTATGTGGTTACTGGGGATCGAACATAAGACCTTGTGCTTGCAAGGGAGGAGCCAGAACCACTGAGCTAAATCTCTGGCCCCTATTTCACTTTTTAAAGTTATTATATATGAGATAATTCTCTTGGTCACTTTTTCAGAAACTTCATTGTTAGTGTAGGGAAATGGTACTGATTTTTGCATTTTGATTTTATATCTTGCAACACTTCTGGGCTTACTTATTAGTTCTAATAGATTTTTTTGGTGAAATCTTCATTTTTTTGTGTGTATTGGAAAAAATCTGGTAAATCCAAAGAGATTTATGAAAACATACTTCTCTTATACAGGAAGTTTATGGCTTGCTTGAATAATTGTTTTTATATAAAAGAGATCAGATATTTATGGATGGTTGGAGAAACATAAGAACTCCATATTTTTCTATAAAATGGTTTCTTTATTTCTGTTTTCTCAAATATAAGGTCATTTTCAATAGTGAAAATTGAGCTTCTTACAAAAACAATTCAGTCCCTGATTGTTATTCTCCAACATGTCATTCAGACAAAGAATTCCATTCAGACACTGCAAGAAAAAATAATGTAAATTTGAAAATCTCTTCAAAAACAGATACAGGAATATTTCATTTGAAGCTTATTTCCTTGCTAGGAAACTCTGCTGGTGTTTTGTATTCACTGACTTAAGTCTTCCAAGTACAAATGATCATTTCTTAATTCTTCCTTTATGTAACAGAAAAATGATGTTATAAATCATATGTTAGAAAGGCAACAAGTATTAATTAGCTGGATTCAATGCTATTACCCTCATAACTTGTGATGCCTGTTAAAATATTTAAATATTTTGAAAAATACTTTTGAATATTGTCAATGATTGTCAGTGTGATATTACTGATGTAATCTGATTCAATGTTCACATGAAATCATTGTTGCATCTTTTTCATTTATCTTATCTTTCTCACCATTCATATAATAAGATGCAAGTGGTGAATACTGTACAAAAATATATTATGTGAATCTTTTATCCAATATTGCAGGTATTTAGAGAAACTATTGTTCTCCTTAGTATTTAAAGGGTCTTATCTACTAATTGTTCCTAGAACTATTAAAAGAAAAGCCAAATTACTAATCTTTCAATGCCTATGATATAGTCCAGTGACAATTACAAATTGAAATAAAAATGTAATTTACAATGATGAAAAGCTATGTAGTAGCTGGAGATAAATTTGACAAAATATGCAAAATTGGCACATTAAAATTATGAGATGTGAAAAATAGACTGTGTTTACACATTGTAAGATGTGGTAAGACTATCCAGTTTGAGCTATATATTCAGTATAATTTCAATCAAAAGTCCAGCAAGAATTTTATAGGAATTCACATGGTAATTTTCTATGGAAAGGGCCTCGGATTGCCAAAACCATTTTTAAAAACACCACAGTGTTAGATTAATCTTACTGTAACCCATGCTGTATGGTTTTGATGTCAAGATAAACAAATAGATTAATGAACAGAATAGAGTCCACAAACTGACCAAACATATATCTCAGCTTTAGTTAGCTTAGTCATCATTACCGTAACACAAATACCATACACACTAGGTCCTACAAATTGATATCACAGTGTTAAAGGCTAGAAATGTGAGATTGGACTGGCAGTGTGTTCATGTTCTTTTGAAGGCCCATCACAATTGTACTCCACATTGAGAATACCAGTATATGACACAACGTAATTCTCATTTTTCCCCCTCTGCTACCTACCCTACCTCTCCCCATCCCTATATACATAACCTTTGTTTCCTTTTTTAAACATCAACTTTTTTCTTCATTATTTACCCCTAAGCCCCATTACCTTTTGAATATTTACTATTTCACAATATCAATCATGAAGTCTAGAACACATTTATAACTTCACAGTTTCTCATATCAGAAAAAATATATATTTGCTCATGTGTGACCTATTCATTTCACTTTTGAGTATGACCTGAAGGTATATCTATTTAAATATAAATAATTCAATCTCATCATTCTTTTTTTAATTTAAATTGAATTCTTTATTGGTATAATTTATATACATCTCACAATCACATATAACATTGGGAAATTTGTACCAGTATATGACACAAGTTAATTCTCATTTTTACCCATATTCCTACCCACCCACATCTCCCCACTCCCTTTATACATACACTTTTATTTTCTTTCTGAATCATATTTATTCCTTCCCCTCAGTACATTCCCACACCAAATTTCCTATGGAAATTTCCCACTCTACAAAAGCTGACATACTTTCTAGAGCTCATTTGCATCTACAGGTGTTCATGTCAAAGAGAAGACCCGGTAATGGACTATCTGTGATCTATTGATTTCACTTATTAGTATATCCTCCAGGTGTCTCCATTTTCACCTAAATGGATCGATCTTGTCATTCTTTATGGCAGAATAATACTCCATTTTATTAAAAAAAACACATCTTCTTTATCCACTCTCCAGTTGATCAACATTTGGGTTGTTTCCAAGATTGAGCTATCACGAACTGAGCTGCTGTGAACAATGGTGTACATCTGTCTTTCCAATGAGAGTTTTAAAATTCTTTTGGGTATATTCCTATCAGGGGGACAGCTGGGTCAAATGGAACCCCCAGTCCTAGTTTTCTGAGAAATCTCCACACATATCTCCACAATCGTTGCACAAGTCTGCAATCCCACCAACAGTGGAGAAGGGTTCCTTTCTCCCCACAGCCACGCCAGCATTTATCATTGGTTGATTTTGTGATTGTGGCCATTCTTTGTGGAGTGAGATGAACTCTCAGTGTTGTTTTCATTTGCATCTCTCGAATGACCAGAGATGTTGAGCATTTCTTCATACGTTTCTTGGCTGCTTTGACTTCTGCTTTTGAGAAGTGTCTGTTCATTTCAGATGCCCATTTTTGAATTGGGGTCTTTAAACTTGGGGAGGCTGATCTGTTTGAGCTCTTTATATATTGTCGATAATAGCCCTTTGTCTGATAAACAGCTAGTAAAGATTTTTTCCCATGTTGTTGGTTGTCTTCTAGCAGTACCAGCGACTTCTTTGGCTGTGCAGAAGCTTTTCAGTAGGATGAGATCCCATTTGTTGATTCTTTCTGCTAGTTATTCTGCTATAGAGGTTTTATTAATAAAGTCTCTGCCTAAGCCAATGTCTCCAAGAATTTTACCTAACCTGTTTTCCAGCAGGCTTATTGTTTCTGTTCTAATGTTTAAGTTTCGTATCCATTGTGAGTTTAGTTTTGTGCATGGTGAAAGAGATAGGTCTAGCTTTAGCTTTTGGCAGGTTAAAGCCCTGTTTTTCCAGCACCATTTCTTAAAGAGGCAGTCTTTCCTGCATTGGGGATGTTTGCCTCCTTTGTAAAAGATAAGGTGGCTTAGTGTATCCGGAGTTGTTTCTGGGTCTTCTCATCTATTCCACTGGTCCTCTGGTCTGTTACTTTGCCAATACCATGCAGTTTTTATCACAGCGGCTTTATAGTAGAGTTTTAAATTGGGAATTGTAATACCCCCTGCCATGTCGTGGTTGCTTAGAATTGATTTTGCTATTCTAGGTTTCTTGTGGTTCCAGATGAATTTTTGTATTATTTTCTCTAGCTCTGTGAAGTATAGCGTTGGAATTTCAATTGGAATTGCATTGAATCTGTATAGTAGTTGTGGGAATATAGCCATTTTGACGATGTTCATTCTCCCTACCCAGGAACAAGGGATATCTTTCCATTTTCTGGTTTCCTTTTCTATCTCAATTTTCAGAGTCCTATAGTTTTCAGAATAGAGGTCTTTCACTTCCTTTGTTAGGTTGATTCCCAGATATTTCATTTTTCTGGGTGCTACTGTGAAAGGGATTGACTCCCTAATTTCTTTCAGTGAGTCTGTTGTTTGTGTAGATAAAGGCTGTTGATTTTTGAGCATTAACCCTGTATCCAGCAACACTACCAAATTTGGTAATTAAGTCTAGCACTCTTTTGGTTGAGTTTTTAGGATCCTCTAGATAGAGTATCATATCATCAGCAAATAATGACAGTTTAACTTCTTCCTTTCCTATCTTTATTCCTTTTATATCTTTCTCCTCTCAAATTGCTATGGCTAATGTTTCCAGCACTATATTGAACAAGAGTGGTGACAAAGGTCATCCTTGTCTTGTTCCTGAACTCAGTGTAAAAGGTTTCATTTTTTGCCCATCGAGTATGATGCTGGCTGTTGGTTTCTCATAAATAGCTTGTATTAAATTGAGATAAAGTCCATCGATTCCAATTCTCTGTAGGGTTTTGATCATAAATGGGTGTTGGATTTTGTCAAATGCTTTTTTGTGCATCCATTGAGATAATCATATGATTCTTGCCCTTTAGTCTGTTAACATAGTGTATTACATTGATTGGTTTGCATATGTTGAACCAGCCTTGCATTCCTGGGATAAATCTGACTTGATCAGGGTGTATGATTTTCTTGATAACTCTCTATATTCTGTTTGCCAGTATCTTATTGAGGATTTTTGTGTCAACGTTCATTAGAGAGATTGGCCTATAGTGTTCTTTTTTGGTGGGATCTTTCCCTGCCTTTGGAATCAAGGTGATGGTTGCTTCAAGGAATGATTTGGGGAGTACTGCTTCCTTTTTGATTTCATTGAAGAGAATGAGAAGTGCTGGTATTAACTCTTCTTTAAAAGTTTTGTAGAATTCAGCAGTGAAACCGTCAGGACCAGGGCTTTTCTTTGTTGGTAGGTTTTTAATTACATTTTCAATTTCCCAGATTGATATTGGGTTGTTTAACATTTTTATATCCTCTTCATTCAACTTTGGAAGTTCATTTGTGTCTAGAAATTTATCCATTTCTTCTAGAGTTTCCATCTTCTTGGAGTATAGATTTTCAAAATACGTGTTTATGATCCTTTGGACTTCTTCTGGGTCTGTGCTGATTTCCCCATTTTCACTCCTTATAGCATGGATTTGAGCCTCTTCCTTCCTTTGTTTGATAAGGTTTTTAAGGGTCTGTCAATCTTATTTATCCTTTTAAAGAAGAAACTCTTTGATTCATTGATTCTTTGTATTGTTCTTTGTCTCCATTGCATTAATTTCTGCTCTAATCCTTATAATTTCTGCTCTAATCCTTATAATTTCCTCTCTAGTATGTGCTTTGGCTTTGTTTTGCTCCTCTTTTTCTAATTGTCTGAGGTTCATCATTAGATAGTTTATTTCACTTTGCTATGTCTTCCGAGTGCAGACATTCAGTGCTATGAATTTCCCTCACAGAACTGCTTTCATTGTGTCCCATAAATTCCTATATGTTGTGCTGGGGTTGTTGTTTAGTTGTAGAAACTATTTAAGTTCTTCTTTAATTTCTTTTGTGGCCCTTTGGTCGGTTAACAGAGTGTTGTTCAATTTCCATGTGTTTGTGAGGATCTTGGAATTTTTTCCACTATTCAGCTCCAGTTTCAAGGCACTATGGTCTGATAATATGCAGGGGATAATTTAGATTCATTTACATTTACTTAAGCTTGTTCTGTGGACTAGAATGTGATCTATTTTGGAGAATGATCCATGAGCAGCTGAGAAGAAGGTATAGTCTCACTTTGTAGGGTGAAAAATTCTGTAGGCATCTAATAAGTTCATTTGCTCAAAAGTTTGATTTAGCTCAAGTATTTTCTCATTGATTCTTTGTACAGTTGATCTGTCAGTTTGTGACAGTGGAGTATTAAAGTCCCCTACTACTACTGTATTCATGGTTAGCTGGCTTTTCATGTCCAGTAATGTTTGTTTTATATAGTTGGGTGCATTAGAGTTCAGTGCATAAATATTTATGATTGTTATTTCTTTCTCTTGGATAATTCCCTGTACAAGAATATAGTGACCTTCTTTATCTCTTTTAATCAGTTTGGTTTTGAAATCTATTTTATATGCAAAAAGGATAGCCACTCCTGCTTTTTTGCAGTTTCTTGTGGCGTGGAGGATTGTTTTTATTTTCAGTCTATGGGTTTCCTTCTGAATTAGGTGTGTTTCCTGCATTCAGCAGATTGTAGGATCTTTCTTTTTGATACAATCTGCTCGTCTGTGTCTTTTAATTGGCCCATTGAGGCCATTGACATTAACGGTTATGACTGATATGGACATATTCAGAGCTGCCATGTTTCCCTGTTCTTGGTTCTTTTCTTCTTTGCTTTCCTTTTTTCTATTTAGTTTCTTGTTTGCCCCAATGAATTCACTCTCCTGGGTCTTGTGGGTTTGGAATTTTCTGTGTTTTTTTCCAAGATGTTCTTTAGGATGCTTTGGAGTGCACTTTTTGTATTTTTGAAGTTTTTCAGGTGCTCTTTATCATGGAAGTATCTTATTTCCCCGTCTATTCTGAAAGATAGTTTTGCAGGATACAACAGTCTAGGTTGGAGGTTGTTTTCCTGTAACGCTTGAAATACTTCTCTCCATGCTCTCTTTGCGTTGAGTGTTTGTGTTGAAAAGTCGGCTGTGATCCTAAAGGGCTTCCCTTTGTAGGTGATTTTCTTCCTTTATCTTACTGCTTTCAGTATTTCATTCTTTTGTTGTGCATCTGGAACCTTGATAATTATATGTCTATGTGTAGATATTTTTATGTCACAGCATTTTGGAGTCTGACAGGCCTCATTTATCTGTATGTCTATTTTCCTGTGAGGTTTTCTGTTGTTATCTCTGACAATAGTTTTTTAATGTCTTTTACACTGTCTCCTGCTTCCTCAGTGACTCCAGTCAGCCTTATATTATTTTTCTTTGTGTTATCTAGAAGCTGTTGTATTGATTTTTCATGGTCCCTTGCTCTTTTCCATAGATTATACCTTTCCTGCTCATTGACTGCTATGCTGTCCTCTAGGTCTGAGATTCGGTTCTCTGCTTCATTCATCCTGCTGCGCAAGCTTTGTTCTCCTTCATTATTCCCTGGAGCTCTGCTTGAAGCTGTTTAAAAGGTTCCATTCCTTCTGCTAACTTGGATTCTATCATCTCGCTGATCTTTTCTTTAATGATGTCTTTCACTGTGGACAGTATCCCTGTTTTGATCTCAGAGATGAGTTCTGATTTCCATTTTACTAGTTCCGCTTTAGTTACCATCTCCAAGAGTCCTGGTGTTTGAGTTTCAGTTTGCCCTATTTCCCTTTTCTCTGAATTTCCCTGTGGTGGTGATCTTTGTGTCTGTTGTTTTGTATATTTTCTCATTTCTGCTCTTTCCTTGTAACTAATGCTCTTCTTTGTCTGATGACAGGGCAATATTTTTTGCAGGTCTCTTTCTATTATCTGTGGCCCTTTGGATCTGGCACTTTCTTGGGAGGGGTCCTCCTTGGACCTGTAATGACCTTTGAGAGTTCTCAATTCTGACACGTCATGGGAGGTATTTGAGCAGAACAGTCACATCGTGTTTGTTACCATAATACAATAAATGCCAATATCAGTATTCAACACAGTAAATAAGATAAAAGGTTTTGTTAAATTCTATTCTGAAGTCTTTGACCTTATGAATTACTTCTATGTCCATATGCCAGAATTTAAAATTAATCAGCAATGTGTATACAACATGTAGATCGTAAATGTACCCCCCAAACCCTTTGGGGATAAGAGGTCACTGGGGAATCAGGGAGGTAGGGAGACAGGAGATTGAAATAGGGTTAGAAGATTTGTGAAGATCACCTATACCCTAGAACCTCATATATGCCAGTGGGTAATAAAGGATAAAGGGTGTGTATAAAATAGTACCAACTGTATGCTGTAAGCGTTGGAAACTTTACACACCTTCTTATAATAGTACAGAAGAAGAATTAGGGCAGCCTTAAAGTCTTTTACTTCTGGGTATTGCTTCTGACAGGAAGATAGGAGAGGGTGTGGGGACAAGAGGTGAATAGAGGGATCTAGGAGTAGAGGCCAAATAGGAGCTAGAGTCCCTATTTTTTTAATCTTGCCTGGTCTCTCAGCACGGCTACAGGAGCATGCCTCCTGTGGAGGGATGCAGGAGATGGCTGTGGCTCCTCTCTATCCTGGGTCCTGACAACGCATATCCGGGATGGGGTTGAGGCTGGCTGGAGGCCCTCTGTCCTCCATGGTGTGGATGGCGCCCAGGGTCCATACCTGACTCTTCACTGCACAGCTCCAGGGTGCAGTGGGCCAGTGGGCAGGCTTTAGTCCTCCGCTGCCACGGGAAACAGAATGGCGCATGAGGTAGCCGAGTCTGCGCAGCTCCGGGGTGCAGTGGTCTGGTGGCCAGCCCTCACTCCACCGCAGGCGGAAACAGAATGGCTCCCGTTATAGCCGAGTCCATGCTACTGGCTCTGGATTGCAGTGGGCCAGTGGGCAGCTCTCACTCTGCCACCGGCGGAAACAAAATGGCGCTCCTTGTAGCCGAGTCCACATCGCTGCAGGGTGCAGTGGTCCGGTGTTCGGCCCTCACTCCGCTGCTGGTGGAAATGAATGGTGCCCCTTGTAGCTGAGTCTGCGCCACTCCCTCAGTCTCACCATTCTTTTTTTTTTTTTTTTTTTTTTTGAGACAGGGTCACGCTTTGTAGTTCAGGCTGGCTCTGAACTCACTATGTAGCCCAGCCAAGCCTTGAACTCAGCAATCCTCCTGTCTCTGCCTCCCAAGTGCTGGGATTACAGGCATGAGCCACCACGCCCAGCAATCTCATCATTCTTCATGGCATCATTCTTTATGGCCATTTTGTTTAAAAAAACCCCATCTTCTTTATCCAGTCTAAAGTTGATGAGCATTTGGGTTATTTCCAAGATATGGCTATCACAAGCTGAGCTGCTATACACATGAGTGCACATATGTCACTGTGATAGGAATCTTGTAATTCTTTTGTGTATATCCCCATCAGAGGAATAGCAGAGTCAAATGGAACCTCTAATCCTAGCTTTTGAGGAATCTCCACACTGATTTCTAAATAACTGTACTATTGTCTCCATAATAACTGTACTAGTCTACATTCCCACCAACAATGGAGAAGGGTTCCTTTTTCTCCACAACCTCACCAGCAGTTGTTGCTGGCTAATTTTGAGATAGCGGCCATTCTTTGTGGAGTGAGATGAAATCTCAGAGTTGTTTATATCTGCATCTCTCGAATGGCCAGTGATGTTGAGCGTTTCTTCATATGCTTCTCAGCTGCTTTTACTTCTTCCTCTGAAAAGTGTCTATTCATTTCAGGTGCCCATTTTTGAATTGGGTCTTTAAATTTGGGGGAACTGATATTTTTAAGCTCTTTATATATTCTAGATAGTAGCCCTTTGTCTGAGGAATTACTGTAAAGATTTTTTTCCATAATGTTGATTGGGTTTTGTTCTGCTAATGGTTTGTTTTGCTGTGCAGAACGTTTTTAATAGAAAAATCACATTTGTTGATTTTTCTGATAGTTCTCATGTTATAAAGGTTTTGTTCATAAAGTCTTTCCCTAAGCCAATGTCTCCAAGAGTTTTATCTAACCTGTTTTGGGGCAGGTTTAGGGTCTCTGTTTTAATATTTAGATCTCTCATCCACTTTGATTTTAGTTTAGTGCACAGTGAAACAGATGGATCTAGCTTCATTCTTTGGCAGGTTGAAACCCAGTTTTTCCAGCATCATTTGTTAAAGAGGCTGTCTTTCCTCCTTGTAGGATGTTTGGCTTCTTTGTCAAAGATGAGGTGGCTTAGTGTATCTGGCATTATTTCTGGATCTTCTAATCTCTTCCACTGATCCTCAGGTCTGTTTCTTTGCCAGTACCATGCCGTTCTTATCACAGTGGCTTTGTAGTAATGTTTCAAGTTGGGGAAAGTAATACTCCCTGCCATGTCCTTGTTTCCTAGAATTGCTTTTGCTATTCTAGGGCTCTTGTGGTTCCAGATGAATTTTTGGATGCCTTTCTCTAGATCTGTGAAATATGCTGTTGGGATTTTAATCAGGATTGCATTGAGTCTATATAGTAGCTATGGGAATAAAGCCGTTTTGATGGTTCTTCCTAACCAGGAACAAGGGATGTCTTTCCATTTTCCAATATTCTCTTCAATCTTCTTTTTCAGAGTGCTGTAGTTTTTGGAGTAGAGGTCCTTTACCTTCTTTGTTAGATTGACTCCTAGATATTTCATTTTTCTGGATGCTATTGTAAAAGGGACTGAGCCCACAATTTCTTTCTGTATCAATCTATTATTTGTGTATAAAAATGTGATTGATTTTTGAGCATTGACCTTGTATCCAGCTACAGTACTAAATTTGGAGATTAAGTCTAGCAGTTGTTTGGTGAAGTTTTTAGGGCCTTCTAGATAGAGTATCATGTCATCAGTAAATAATGACAGTTTAACTTCTTTTCCTATCTTTATTCCTTTTATTTCTTTTGATTGTCTAATCTCAGTGGCTGTTTCTAACACTATATTGAACAGGGGTGGTAACGGTGGACATCCTTGTCTTCTTCCTGATCTTAGTGTGAAAGATTTCAGATTTTGATCATTTAGGATGATGCTGGCTGTTGGTTTCTCATACATAGCTTTATTAGATTGAGATACAGTCCATCTGTTCTGAGTTTCTGTAGGGTTTTGATCATGAATGGGTGTTAGATTTTGTCAAATGCTTTCTCTGTATCTGTTGAGATGACCATGTGGTTTTTGTCTTTGAGTCTGTTGATATAGTGAATAGTGCTTTTTGATTTATGTGTGTTGAACCATCTTTGCATCCCTGGGATGAATCCAACTTGGTCAGGATGTATGATCTGCTTGATAATTCTCTGTATTCTGTTTGCTAACATCTTTGTTGAGGATTTTTGCATCAATGTGCTTTAGGTAGATTGGCCTGTAGTTCTTTTTTGGGCTTGGGTCTTTTTCTCCTTTGGGAATCAAGGAAATGGTTTCTTCAAGGAATGAATTTGGGAGTATTGCTTTCCTTTCAATTTCATTAAAGAGTTTGAGAAGTAGTGGTATTAACTCTTCTTGGAAAGTTTTGTAGAATTCAGTGGTAAAGCCATCAGGACCAGGAATTTTCTTTGTTAATTGATTTTTTTTATTACATGTTCAGTTTCACAAATTGATATTGGGGTATTTAACATTTTTATATCCTCTTCATTCAGCTTTTGAAGGTCATATGTGTCCAGGAATCTTTGCATTTCTTCTACATTTTCCATCTTATTGGAATACAAATTTTCAAAGTATGTGTTTATTATCCTGTGGACTTCTGTTGGATCATTGGTGATTTCCCCTTTTTCATTCCTAATAGCATGGACTTGAGCCTTTTCCTTCCTTTGTTTGATAAGGTTGGCTAGGGGTCTGTCAATTTTGTTAATCTTTTCGAAGAACCAACTCTTGGATTTGTTGATTTTTTTTTGTGTGGTTCTCTTAGTCTCCATTGAACTAATTTCTGCCCTGACCTTTATAATTTCCTCCCTAGTATGAGCTTTGGGTTTGTTTTGTTTTTCTTTTTCTAGTAGTTTGAGGTTTAGCATTAGGTGGTTTATTTCAGCTGTCTCTGTTTTCCTGGTGTAGACATTTACTGCTATGAATTTCCCTCATAGAACTGCTTTCATTGTATCCCATAAATTCCTATAAATTATACTGGGATTATCATTTAGTTGTACAAACTGTTCAGTTTCTTTCCTGATTTCTTCTGTGATCCATTGGTTGGTCAGCAGAGTATTATTCAATTTCCACGTATTTGTGACCATTTTGGGATTTCCTTTGCTATTCAGCTCCAATTTCAAGGCATTATGGTCTGACAGTACACAGGAGATAACTTCATTTCCTTTGCACTTACTTAAACGTGTTCTCTGAACTTATATGTGGTCTGTTTTGGAGAATGACCCATGGGCAGCTGAGAAGAATGTGTATTCTGATTTTGTTGGATGAAATACTCTGTAGGCATCTATAAAGTCCATTTTTTCAAAGGTTCCGTTCAGTTCAAGTATTTCATTATTAATTTTTGGTCCAGTTGATCTGTCTATTTGTGACAAGGGGGTATTGAAGTCGCCAACAACTATTGTATTAGTGCTTATCAGAGTTTTCATATTTGTTAATACTTGTTTTATATAGTTGGGTGCATTGGAATTTGGTGCATAAATATTTATGAATGTCATCTCTGTCTCTTGGATTGTTCCCTGTACAAGGATGTAGTGTCCTTTTTTGTCTCCCTTAATTTTGGCTTGAAATCTATTTTGTCTGTAAATAGGATAGCCATTCCTACTTTTTTTGCAGTTTCCTGTCACGTGGAGAATTGTATTCCATCCTTTTACTTTCACTCTGTTGCTTTCTTTCTGAACTCGGTGCATTTCTTGTATGCAGCATATTTTAGGATCTTGTTTCTTAATCCATTCTGTCATTCTGTATCTTTCAGTTGGACCATTGAGGCCATTAACATTAGTGGTTATGACTGATGTGGCCTGATTTATACCTGTGATGGTGTTATCCTACTCTTGGCTCTTTTTTTCTTTGCTTTTCCCCTTTCTGCTCAGTTTCATGTCTTGCACACTAAATTCACTCTGCTAGGTCTCATGAGTTTGTGACCTTCTCTTTGTTTTTCTCCAAAATATTCTTTAGAATGTTTTGGACTGCAGGTTTTGTAATTGAGAAAATCTTCAGGTGTCCTTTGTCCTGAAAGTATCTTACTTTCCATCAATTTTGAAAGATGCTTTTGCAAGATACATCAGTCTAGGTTGGAAGTTGTTTTCCTGCAATGCTTGAAACACTTCCTTCCAGGCTTTCCTTGCGTTGAGCTTTTGCAATGAAAAGTCTGCTGTGATCCTGATGGGCTTCCCTTTGTATGTCATTTTTTCCCCCTTACCTGTTTCCAGGATTTTGTTCTTTTGTTGGATATCTGGAACCTTGATAATTATATACCTGGGTGTAGATTTTTTAATATCATGGCCTTTTTTAGTCCTACATGCCTCATTTATCTGTATGTCCAGTTCTTTTCCTTTTCTTTTGAAGTTTTCTGCCATTATATCTGTCAACAGTTTTTTGATGTCTTTTGCACTGTTTCCTGCTTCTTCATTGACTCCGATCAGCCTTGTGTTATTCTTCTTTAAGTCATCTAGGAGCTGTTGGATTGATTTCTCATGGTCCTTTGCCATTTTCCATAAGTTATTCCTTTCCTGTTCAATGGCTGTGAGCCTGTCTTCTAGGTCTGAATTAGGTTTTCTGCTTCATTCATCCTACTTTGCAAACTTTCATTCTCGTGTTTGATCACATGGACCTCTGCTTGAAACCCTTTGTAATGTTCCATTGCTTTTGTTACCTAAGCTTCTATGATGTTCCTGATCTCTTCTTTAACGAAGTCCTTCACTGTGGATGGCATCTCTGTTTTCATCTCAGAGATCAGTTCTGATTTCCATTTTAGTAGATTTGCTTTTGTTACCAGTTCAGGGAGTCCTGGAGATTGAGCTTTATTTTGCTTCATTTCCCTTTTCCCTGAATTCACCTGTGGTGGTGATCTTTGTGCCTGGGTTCTTGATTTTCTTTTTTCTCATATCTGTTGTGCTGGAGAACACTGTAAATCACTGCATAACCGAAGTGGCGCTTACCTAGATTCATGCAAACAGGAATGGAGCTCCCGTGAGGCTTCTGGCCTGAGTCTAATGGCTGATAGGCTAGAATCACTTGGGGTGGATGGATGTCCCATGGGGCAGCTGGCCTGGGTCCGGTGGCAGGCAGGCTGCTTGCAGGCAGCAGAAGTCACTGTGTAGCCTCCGCTGGCCTTACCCAGACTCACCCAGGGTTAATGGAGCTCCCAGCGGGTGTCTAACTTGGGTCCAGGGGCGGGCTGGCTGCTTGCAGGTGGCGGAAGTCACTGTCTGGAAGTCACTGTGTGGCCTCTGTGGGGTTTACCCAGACCCTCCTGGGGGTGGTTGGAGGTCCCTGAGTCAGCTGGCCTTAGGCTGATGGTGGGCGGGCTGCTTGCAGGTGGTAGAAGTCTCTGAGGACCCGTTTTTATCACTTCATCTAATCCTAAGTATTTCTTAGAGAACTTATTTTCAAATACCAACAGTTGAGAGGCTAGGGCTTTCATATATGGATTTTTGGGTCATCATAATTCAACTCATACCATTTGGTAATTAATTTCTAACAGAATTTGAAAGGAAGTAAGTGAAGAAATGTCAGCATCTTCTACAAGTGTTGTATAAATAACTAAATGTCCATAAGATAAAAAAGAAAAGAAGTTGAATCTATCCTTCACATGTGTTATATCACATTATAAAAGTGAAAATGAATCATAGCCCTAAAAGTGAAATCACACTAAGGGGAAAACGTAGGGGATAAATTTTGTAAACTTTGATTAGGTAAAGTTTTAGATATTATGCTAAAACATGATGTCTTAAAATTAAAAAAAAAAGATGATTAAACATTGTTCAAAGTAAGAGTAGGACCTGGGTTTAGCTCAGTGATAGAGACTTGCCTGCTTTATTTAAGCACCCTGGTTTTATGGTTAGCAATGCAAATAACAAAAACCTTAAGAGGACAAAGAAAATATTTATTTCAAATCCACTATTATATTAAGAATGGGAAAGACAACCTGTTGAGAGAGAGACGTTTGCAAATGGTATACATGAGAAAAGGCTTTATTTCAAAATACATAAAAATGTCTCAAATTTTGACATTGAATACAAAAACCAATTTTGTAAATGAAAAAATTATGAAACAAGCATTTCTGAAAAGGGGTAGTAAATGAATACTTAAAAATTTACTAAGCACAGTCGTTAGGGAAATAAAAATTAAAAACAATGAAACATCATTATACACAGATTCAGAATGTCTGAAAACGAGATCGAGAGGACATGGGGCAAATGGAACGTGCATACACTGCTCATAGAAGTGTGAAATGGTACAGACACTTTTCACAAGCAGTTTTGTGGTTTCCAGCAACCTTAACGAATTACTTACCATCTAGCCCTCCCATTCCATTCCTAATACTTATATGAAATACAATAGGTTAAATCTATTCAAACTTGCCTTCAAACAGATCCTATGCATCAGGATAGGTGAAACTTGAGATGACTCAAAGGTGCACCATGAAGTGAATGGATAAGCTAATTATCCTAAAGCTATGTATGGAAATGCTACTCAGCCCCAAAAAACAATATCTGAAGTGTTTTTATATTCAATAACATAGATGAGTATCAAAATAATTATAATGAATGAAAGAAGCCAGATAAAAAGACTACAAACTATATAGTTACAGCGGAGTTTGCAGGAAGTAGAGATTCTAAAAAAACACCAGCCTACAAGGGGGTACAACTGGACTCTGGCCTTTCTTTTCCTTTCTTTCTTTCTTTCTTTCTTTCTTTCTTTCTTTCTTTCTTTCTTTCTTTCTTTCTTTCTTTCTTTCTTTCTTTCTTTCTTTCTTCATTCCTCTCTCTCTCTCTCTCTCTCTCTCTCTCTCTCTCTCTCTCTCTCTCTCTCTCTCTCTCTCTCTTTCTTCTTTTTTTTGAATACCAGGAATCAAACTCAGATTTGTGCTTGTGAGTTAGGGATATGCACTGAAGTACATCCCTGGCCCTAGGGGGCATAGCTGGGATGAATGGAAGGCCCTTGTTCTAGTTTTGTGTGACTTCCCCATACTGATTACCATGACAGTTGCCACTGTATACATTCCCACTAGCTATGTAGGTTTTTTTTTTTTTTTTTGAGGCAGGGTCTCACTTTATAGTTCAGGCTGGCTCTGAGCTCACTATGTAGCCCAGGCAAGCCACTGCGAATTTAGCAATCCTCCTGTCTCTGCCTCCCGAGTGCTTGGATTACAGGCGTCAGCCACCACACCCGGCAGTATGGTATGTGGTATTGATTGCTGGTGGGCGTGAGTTACCACGCCCAGCATTCTTTGTGGTTACCAGGATCGAACTCAGGACCTTGCGCTTGTGAGGCAGGCGCTGGAACCACTGAGCTAAATCTCCGACGCATAGGTTTTTTTTTTTTTTTTTTTTTTTAACCATAGCTGTGCCAGCATTTGTTATTATTTGTTTTCTTGATGACAGTCATTCTTTCTAGAGTAAGATGACGTCTCCGTGTTGTCTTACCTTGCATTTCTCTAGTGGCCAGCAAAAGTGAACTTTTGTCCCAAGCCTCTTTAGCATGGGAGCGGCCGCATACCAGGCTCCTCATCTGACAGCCCAGTTGGATGTGTGTTCTTAGCCATTTCCTCAGCATCGGTTGGTGACAGCTGCCTCCTCCCCAGATGGCTGAGTGTCGCTCTCCCTGTCTACTCAACAACATCTTTGCTGCAAACCTGCTCCCCATATGGGGAAACATTTTGGTTTCAAAGGAACATTTCCTACAAATATTACATAAGATGAAGGAAGGTTTTCTACCACCCACATCCATATGCACTTATTTCCCTTAGAAACATGGCTTGCTTTCCTGAAGAAATAGAATTTTGTGATTTTAAGCATTTTCAAGTGTTTTTACCAAACACAAAAAAAAGATGGGATTTAAAAATATGCATCTGAAGTTAGTTTTTCAAAATTGTTAATTGTAACATTATGAATTTTATAAATAATTATAAATTATTTTAAAATGTTAGAGAAAAGAAAAATGCTATGTTACTATGTTTGTAGACTTAATTTGCTTTAAAATAGTAAGGCTTTTGATCATAGAAAATAATATCTTAGATTCTTTCCTGTAGTGAGTTATTGATATTTCATAGCCTTCTAACTCCCAACATACAGTGTTCCATATACTACTTTGAGATAACTTGTTTTACTGTACATACTTGGAAAGTATAAAGGATATTAACCTAGCTGTCACCTACCTGAGCCTATCAGGTGCTACAATTATGTTACTTTCCACCTTTCATGGATATTTTTATTCAAAACAAGACTGGATAAATTATTTTGTAACTAGCCACAATAATTTCATTAGTCTTTCCATTTGCTAAATCAGAATGAGTCATTATGAATTGAAATATAAATCTTTTAATTTCTGCTAGTGATGTCTACATGTCTAGAACTTCTCAAATAATCTTATTTAATTAGCAAGACTGTATATGAGAATGAGAAACAATTTTTTGTGATTGATGAGACAGTTTATATCTATGATTTTTTTATTGTTCCTTTCAAGGTTTAGAGAGTGGGCTATAGATCTCTAGGGTTTTATGAGAGTTGGAACACTTCTGGGAGATTACCCAGGAAGGACGTCTCTTTGAAGAGTTTTCTTTCTTTGTCAGGCGTATTGTTTCTCTGAAAATGAGTTCTTCTGTAAAAAGCACCTTGCTTTGCTTGTCACCCAGGTTTCAAAGCTAAATCACCTTCCACAACTGCTTTTCTGTCAAACCTCTACCGCTTCTGTATCAGAACACTAAATACTATTGTTTTCCCACAGGGTTTCAATGTTCATTTCTTTCCCTCTTTGAGGTTAACTTTCTACTGTGATTCAGGTTTTTTCTATGATGTTGTGCATACTATTAGATTTGTTATTACATTCATCACCATGTCAAAAAACAACACCAGTTCCAGACAGGTAGGACTTCTGCTTCAGGCAATATCTTTTGTCTTTTTTTAAGATTTGACTCTATTGGTACACTTTATATGCACATCATGATCACACTCAACATTGAGAATTTGTACCAGTACAGGATGCACGGCGCCAGAGTCCCTCTTCTGCTTTACTTAAAGGGAAGGGAGGGTTTGGGGTAGATGGATGGGCCTACATATGATCTGTTCATCTTCTAGACTGTTCCTCAGGAGCTACAGATCTCTAGTATTCTTGTTCTTCCAGGACCTAGAGGTCTCATTTTTGCAGATATTTCCAAAAAAGTTGACCACACCAGTTGTGTTTACCTTCGAGGTAGTGGTGGTGTTTGGATATGTGAGGTATCCCTAGTACAGTGCAGGAATCACTTGGCATTCAGGGGCCAAGGCCATTAATTTGCATGTAGTTTTGTTCTAGACCTAGGTTTGAAAAGCTGAAGAATTCTAAAATTTCAAGATTAATATGAGGGAATATTTCTTGAAGTAAAATGTTACTTTTGCATTATTAGACATGCAACATGACAATTTTCATTTACAGTCTTGCCATAGGGCCATACATGCTAATAAATTTTAAGGCAGGTTATTCCATGATGTGTGCATATATGTATATATATATATATATACACACACATATTATACATATATTATATATAACAAATAATAATATATAATAAATTATATATAGGCCCATATTATTTACATATTATATATTTATTAGGTATATTAGATATATAATATATACATAATATATGATTGTATATAATAATTATATATGATTATAATATAGAAATGATATATATTATATATACATATATACATATACACACATATATGTATATACATATATATTACTTTTTTAGGCTTTATATTCTATTGCTTTTTTAATATTCTATTTCAAGCGGAAATCTGAACACTCAACAAATGTTGAAGCATTAACCCTTCATAAGATTTGTAGCTTGTTTTTCTGCCTTTGTATATTGTCTTTGTTCCATTTCATGCCATAGCCAACATTCATTTATAAAATCATACTCATTGTTTCTTATATAGCTAAAGCAAATTGTCCATGAATTTACTACATGATTGTGAAGTAAAAAACAATCTTTAACCATAAGAATGAGGCCATATTGTGTTTCTGACCCCAAACAAATATTCCAGAACTCATCTGAGTCTCCTAAATAAATGCACTACTTTGAGTTTTTTTGACTGCAAGGATGGTGAAAATTTTTTTATCTTTTTTATTCTCAAAATTTGGTCATTTAAAATCCATAGAATGAATATAAGTGAACTCAAGTAGTATAGTAATTAGTTTGGGAAGAAGTTTAATTTTATTGAAAAATATAATGTATACAGAATCTTAGGGATCCCATTAAATTGACTTGCACCAGTTTTCTTTATCTTAAATTCCTATTTGATAATTATTTTCCATTGCACACAATGAGTGTTCAATGAAATAAATAAAGCACCTACCACATTATCATTATCCTGTGTTCTGGACAATGTTAGTTTCTGCACATCTCTCCTAACATTACCAAGACAATTGAAATTTGTGGTCTCAATCATAGTAGGACTCATATATACATATCCATGTGACTTGTTCATTTATTCATTCAGTGGTGAATTTAACCTGTGGAGTGTATGCATTTGGCGACTGGTAAAGAAGGAAAATCTCTGTTATTTGAAGTGTATACTCAGAGATGTGGAATAAGGAGGAAAGACTTAGAGGAAGACAGAGGCTCTGGATAGAACGGAACAGAGCAAAAGAAATGAGCGTGGTAGATTGGAAGGCTGTGCACCACTTTAGATACAGTCATCAGCATAGGCTGCATTGAGAAAGGATAGATTTGAGAGCGATAGAGAAAGAACCATAAGCGGTTGAGAGGTTGCCCCCATGTACTCATAATTCTATGAAATGTTGGTGAGTTGACCTCCTATTGTCCTCTGTCACATCTGAGCCTTTGCAGAAGTTGCTTGCTCTGTCAAGAAAGCCCCTGTTGCCACTGTTACCGCTTGCAATGTTAAGGAGAGCCCGAAGCTTTTAGAGATAGAGTTTGTGCCAACATGTGTTTCCAAACAAAATACATGAGGTCTGGTTTATGCCTGTAGAATAATCCACTGGCATGGTGAACAGGATGAGAATTGACTGACCAAGAATCAATCATCTTTTTAAAAGAATTTGAATCTTTATTGGTACATTATATATACATACATCATGATCAGACACAATATTGAGAACTTGTACCAGCATATGACACAATTTAATTCTCATTTTTCCTATTCCCTACACAGCCTACAACCCCCTGCCCCTCAATATATAAGTATTGAGCTGTAGAATATATGGAAGAATTAAATCATTTTTGAAAATTGATGGCAGTACACTGTCATTTTTTTGCTTTTCTTTCCATTTCTATTTGTTTACAGTTTTCCATAATAAAATGTAAATAAATATATTTTGATGCTCTTAGGTCAAGTTTTTTTTTTTGCCATAACTTGAAATTTTAAGCTAGGTAACAACATCACTTTTATATAATTTTTAATTGAATTCTTTATTGGTACACTTTATATACAGCTCACAATCACACTCAACATTGGGGAATCTGTACCAGTATGTAACACGAGTTAATTTTACCACTAGAAAGTCCCATTGAGGATAGGATGTTACTAGAAACAATTGTTTACTTATTTTATGGCACATATATTATGTTCTTAATGTATATTTTCATCCATAAATGCTAAAAGTATATTGTGTATGTTATTTCCTAACAAGTAAAAGATAAAAACTCCAAAGAATCAAGTGATCTGTGAATGTTAGGGAAGTTTTATTTCACAGTTGCATGTTTAACTCCTTTTACTTAAAATGATTAACCAGTAAATTGTTCATATTAAATTGCCAGTTTAAGACATTTTACAAAGGTGGTTCTCTGGCAGACTCAAGGGTAAGATTTATGAGAGGCAAACATAAAACAAAATGTATTTTTCAGTAGCTGCTCATATGTAGTCAGAATGTTTTTCCTAAAGAATTCTAAGATGGGTGTGAAATTGCCCAAAAAATTAGATGTAGATTTGTTTTGTGTTAAACCTGAGTTAAAGGAATGTGTTCCAGTCTAGCAATATTAATGAATATTGTAGCAAGTATAAAGAGGTAAATCATGTTTGTGGGAGGTACAGGATAATTGGGTATCTAAACAAAGACTTTGTTGGTTATTCTATTCTGTGTGCTGAATTTTAAGCTACCATTTTACATTTCAAATCTAACTTTACACAGAGACAAATAAGGAAATTCCATTTGATATTGATAGACTATAAATAATTTTGAAATAATTTAGATATGACTGTGGCACTTCATGAGAGAAACACCTGACTTTAATATTAGTTTATAATCAGCCCCACTTTAGAAGTTATTCATTAGAATATGATCAGGAATACACTCAAAGTACTTAAGGGGCTCTGATGTTTTTAAGAGACAGTGAAACTTCTTATCACCATAATATAAGGAAATACATTTATATATACACCGCACAGTAGGACTTATCCCTGCTTGAGATGTTTTCAAGATAAAGGCAGTGTATATTTTTTTCTAGCTCCAAGTTATATTATATATATTCATTTGCAACAGCAAGACAACTCTCCTTAAACATTGGAATTTGATTTATTTATTGCCTACAGAAATATCACGATATATTTTTTAAAGTTTTATTTGAAAAAATGTTCAAATTAACAATAGAAGTTGCAAAATGTACACTGATATAATTATCTAATTTTTTCCAGGTTTTTTGCCATTCTGCTACATTTATTTTTATTCTCCCCTCTTTCTCTTTATTATTTTGATATAAATGTGTTTGTAATATACATATATATATATAATTTATTTTTATGCACTGTTGGCAATTAAATTGAATATATGAAGTCCTTTTATCCCTAATGCCCCAAAGTGCATTTTCCAAAAATTTTTCTTAGTGACCATATAATTACTAAATTAAATTTTATATAGGAATGTTGTCTAATTACAACTTCTAGTGCTACTTTATAAGATGTCACAATAATGTTGTTTATAGCATGTTTTACTCAAGTTCAGCATCCAGTCCAGGATTTTATGACATTCAAATGCCACATCTTTTAAGTCTCCTTTAAACTGAAACCATTTCTCAGTTTTTTGTTATCTGTTCGAAATGAGTGTTTTTGTGACAAAAAGAAAAATTATGTTATAAGTTCCCTCAGTTTGATTTTGCCTGGTGTTTTCTCAGGGCTAGAGTCATTTTAGGTGCTGCCACTTGACTCCATAAGTAACACTGTATTCTTTTCAGTACATCAAATGCATCATAAGGCACATGTGGCTGATCCCTCATTGGTGGTATTAAACTAGATCATCTGGTTATATACTCATATTTGCCACAGTATGCTAGAGAATTATTTGTATTCTAGAAAATCATTTGTCTTGCAACTAATAAACTATCTCTGCAGAGACTAGTAACATGCACACATCCTGTTGAGTTAAAAGACCTCTGGAACTTGAGTAAGTACTCATTGATCATTCCTTCCAAAAGAAATTTTGTGAACAATGTTTTCTAAAACCACTCCCATTACTAGACATCCATCTTTTTAAATTATCACTTTGAACTTAGGTGTTACTAGTTGTGTCAGTAAGAAACAAGTTAATTTGATTTTCAAATTTGACCTAGGTTGGGATGTAATCCACTCAAGCTAGCTCAGTATCCTTTTGACATTCTTGAACACTTGCCTTCTGACGTATGATGTGTACCAGTCTCCAGTACTGTAGTATATTCCCTCCTGTAGCTTTAAAAATTACATATTTTTAGTAGCAATGATAATTAAACACCAAGAGCAGCATGCTATAATTTACTGAAATCACCAAAAGTAGGAAATCTGTGTGCTTTTCTATGAACATATAAATTAGAATCATAACTTCATACTGGTACTTCTAATAGCATTCCCCTCTCAGATCCTCCCACATTTATCATTCTATGTTCTATGTTTGTATTTCCTGTTTACTTGCCTCCCAGTGGCAACATAAAGCAGAAAATCACTTTCTCAACCCTAGTTTAAATATAAAGCATTTTCAGAATTATGGCTTACATGACAGTCCAGGAATCTGGGGGAAAAAAATCAAGTCCTTTGCATTTTTTTTTTTTAGTATCCCAAGATTCTTTTGTCTTTTTCAGTATTTTGTAATAGCAACAAAAACTCTGTGCTGCTTCCTGCAGTGCCCAAAGCACCCATTTCTCATCATCTCACCAAAAATAGCTTGTGAGGGCTGGAGAGTTAGCTCAGTGGTTCTGGCACCTGCCTCGCAAGCACAAGGTCCTGAGTTCGATCCCCGGTAACCACATACAATGCTGGGCATGGAGACTCTCACCCACCAGCCATCAATACCACATACCACAGTGCCGGGCGTGGTGGCTCACCTGTCATCCCAGCACTTGGGAGGCAGAGACAGGAGGATTGCTGAGTTCTAGGCTTGCCTGGGTTACATAGTGAGCTCAGAGCCAGCCTGAACTACAAAGTGAGACCCTGTCTCAAAAAGAAAAAAGAAAAAAAAAAAAGCTTGTGATTTTTTTTACTTTTTGTCCATTGAGTGTGTGAGAAGTGGTATCAGTGTCCATTTTTCATGTAAATTTCTTACTGGTAATTAAATTGATAATTTTAATGTCCTTTTCTGGGTAGATTTTATGTGTGTGATTTTTGCTATTGCCTAAGAAGATGTTCACTTGTTAGAAGTATTTATTTTTGTCGTTACATTTTACATGCTTTTAAAATTTGTGATATTTCCTTCATTCTGCTTGTGGCGTTTTGCCATCATGCCAGTTCGTTTTTATTTTACTCAGTCATTTTAATAAACATTTTCTTAAATTATGTCTAGATCCTGAGTCATAGTTAGCAAACCTCTTCCAAGTTTTAAAGAATTTATCTATCTTTTCTTATAGTATTAAATAATTTAGTATTTTATAATACCACCATTTTAGAACAAGTAATAATTTTGAGATAAGTCAAAATGAAAGTATACTATTCCAGTAGACTCTAGCTGGTGACCAAGGGTAGAATGAACTGAACAGTTTTTCCTGTTTCCTTTGCTAAAAATGGCTGAATACTTGAGAAATACATTTGTATTCTCTGATTTCACTAGACCAATCTTCTTTTGAAAACAGCGAAAAAGAAGAATTTCCTTTTCCACTTTTAAGAAAACAAAAACTGAAACTATTTCAATAAAGAAAATTCTGGTAAACATGAAAATTCCTTGAGTAAAAACAGTCACCTCTCCTTCCTTTTTCTCTGATGTTTAGTGAATTAAAAAAAAGTCAAGTGATGGCTGAAGCATTCGTCATATTCCCAGCTAAGGCAGGAAATGTGAGAAAATGTACCACAGTTAACTCTCATTCCACTGGACTCTGAGTTGGTCTTTTTTAACTTCTATTTATCATATGCTATTTTTAGTGTACAAAAGCAATTATACTTTGCAGTGTTTTGTACCTGATTTTTAAAATATTTAACAAAACATGGGAAGCTTTTCACATCAACAAAAAGTACCTAATTTTAGTAACTAATACATTTAATAAAATATGGCTTAATAGGTCAATAATAATTTATGTAAGAATGTTATTTTGTATTATGTACATTGTATACATGAAAGAATATGAATATGTTCATATGCATTTTGCGTTAGACTCCCTTTCTGGGTGCCGTGATTCCAGGGTCCGTTCCCGCCCCCATTCCTGTGACGGTCCCTAATGCAACAGTATTAAGGGCTGAGGCATTTAGAGTTGATTAGACCTTCAAGGCTCTGCCTGCACCGACGGGATTAGTACATTATTAAAGGGCCAGAGGGACCGAGGCAGCCTTTTGCCTTTCATGTTTTCTGACACGCGAAGACCCAGCATTTGTCCCTTTGCCGTTTTGTGTTTCCTCCTGGGGAGATGCAGCAACAAGGGTCCTCTTAGACCCCAAGCAGACCAGTTCTTTGATCTGGAAATTTCCAGCTTTCAGAATTGAGAGAAATTTTTGTTGTTTATAAATTAATCGGTGTCAGATATGCTGTTAGGACAGCAGGGAAGACCAAGACGGTTGGCGTTTTCCTTCTAATTTTCAGTATTACACAGTGATGCCCGGTCAGCCCTCATACTACATTTTGTACCCTCTAAAAGCAAAGACATTCCCTTATACAAGTACTTTCTTAATATGAAATCAACAGTATAGCAACACAACCACTCAATCCATGGGACATACTCAGGTTTCATAAGCCATCCTCACAGTATCCTTCTCCTCCTCTCATGCAGGGTTCTGACTAGTCTTGATTTTTCTTTCTCCTGTTTCTCAGATTTGCTGTATCAACTTTGTTGCACCTCTTGTTTCTTTGTGGTTAGACTTAGGTGAAGAATGCTGGGCTGGAGTGTCACAGAAGGGATGTGTACTTTTCAGTACACTGCAATCTCTCTCTTTCTCTCTCTCTCACACACACACACACACACACAAACACACACACACACATTTATCTTGCTCCATTTGTGAAGCTCACCTCTATCACCTGTCCATGTAAGAGTCTGCCAGGTTTCTCCACTGTATTGCCACCATTTTATTCTTTGTATGTAATGGAACTTTTTGGAGAAGACATTCTGGTATTATGCAAGTATCTTCCTATTTCTCAGAAAATCTCTACCAATCTTAACATCTTTCATATTGGTATCACCAATATTCTCTTGCCAAATGGTGGTTTTCTTTTATTTTTCTACATTTATTAATTGATATTATCTGTAGGGAAAAGTTGTCTTCTTTCTTGCTTATTTTTGGCATATACTTTCTTCCTGATCTTTGACATCATATCTATCAGAGTGGACTTAGGAGTTCTCGTACCAGTTATCAAGGTATGCTCTGATTTGTCCAAATTAATGTCTGTTCATATTTAATTCCATAGGCTGGCCAGTGGCAATCATTTAAAGATGGATCTTTTTACCCTTCTGCAATTAAAAATATGGGTCCTTTTATTCTTTTGGCATAAACACATCATTCTTTGAGTTTGTTTTTCTTTCCTTTGACCTTAGATTTTCTGGGTGCATTCTGTTCATTCTTTGCCCTACTCCTAAAGCGATTGAAAGGACAATGAGATTTGGGTGTCATTGTCTTGAAGGTTGAATGTACTCAGTGGTACTAGCATGGCATTATTTCTAGGCCAATTTAGCAGACAGAGAATCTATATGCACATATACTTATAGGTACACATAAAAATATAGGTACAGTATACATCTTTATGCTGTAGCTCTTTATTTTGTCTTTGTTCCATCTATAATTCTCCATGTGCTCTTCTCTACTCTCTAAGTCTCTTTCAGACCCAGGCTTTTGTTAATGCTTTCCTTTCCCTGAATTATTTTCCTTACCACTCTTAGTTCCTTATAGACCTTCATGTAGTTTAGTCTAGTACCTGCTTTTTTATTTAAGCTATCTACTCAATTTTAAGTTTCTTTAGACTTTCTTACTCAAAAATGGACAGTGGAAATTTACAAAGGCTGACCTCACAATCTTGCCAAATCTTTTCAAATTATTGATTACCATCTATTGGTAAACTCATTCTTTCAACCAGTTAAATTATTTGATCAGTGTTTGTCTTTTTGGCTGTCTGGTTTTTCTGATGAAAGCACTGAAGGATAATTTTTGAATGATTTACTGATTGATGATTGATTCTGCTTATCTGTAATAACAGTGTTTACCGTAATGATTGGACATTGTCATTACTTAACAAAAATCTATATTGAGTAAGTCAATGAGAGAGAGCACTTAAAAATAATAGGCTGAGGGCCAGAGATTTAGCTCAGTGGTTCCAGTGCCTCCCTAGCAAGCTCAACGTCCTGAGTTCATCCCCAGTAACTACATACACCAATACCGGATGTGGTGGCTCACATCCACCAGCAATCAGTACCACTCACCACAGTGCTGGGCGTGGTGGCTCACGCCTGTCATCCTAGCACTCAGGAGGCAAAGGCAGGAGGATTGCTGAGTTCAAGGCTTGCCTGGGCTACATAGTGAGCTCAGGGCCAGCCTGAACTGCAAAGTGAGACCCATCTCTAAAACAAAACCAAAAAAAAAAAAAAAAAAAAAAAAGGCTGAACTTATTCAGTAGAATTCAGTAACTAGCTGTAGTTGTAAAAACAGAACAACTGCTAAGCATAGTTCCTGTATTAGTGAAAAATCCATCTTATACTCCATTATCATCATATTTTCTTATATTTGGTTGACCATTCTTAGTAACTGACTAATGAAAAAGAATCCCCTTTGAGTTCATAAATGAGCTGGTAAAACTTGGCTTTTTTTTTTTTTTTTGAGACAGGGTCTTGCTTTGTAGTTCAGGCTGGCCCTGAGCTCACTATGTAGCCTGGGCAAACCTGGAACTCAGCAATTCTCCTGTCTCTGCCTCCCGAGTGCTCGGATTACAGGCGTGAGTCACCACGCCAGCATTGTATGTGGTTACCGGGGATCGAACCCAGGACCTTACACTTGTGAGGCAGGCGCCGGAACCACTGAGCTAAATCTCTGGCCCAAAACTTGGCTTTTAAAGTGTATAGTTGAGATTTTTCAAGTTTTACTTGTTTTACCTCCATGTGTTTATTTCATGCTATATGTATACATATGAAAACAGCCTAAGGGGTGACTGAGAAACCTTATGAAAGATATATATATATATATCTTCATATTCATATATATATATATATATATATATGAAAAGACAAAAAATGACTGAGGACTGGATTAAAATCAGAGATAAGTGAATGGAGAGAGAGAGAGAAATATATAGACACAAATATATAAATGTAAGTAGATACACAGGTAAAAGAAAGGATAGATATATTCAAACACATGAGGTGTTAACATGTATGTGTGTGTGTGTGTGTGTGTACATAAATATGCAGATATTTAAGTTCTATTCACTGACATTCTTAGAAGCAGTGGTATCTTATTGCCGTGAGGCACATTTAGCATCCATGCATGTATTTCATGATGTCATTACCCTATGAAAGAAACCGGGACACTCCAGAGGAACGAGAGCTCGCCAGGGAAGAGAAAGTACAGGGTGGCCCCGGAGCCTCTGCGTGGTGCCAGAAAGTAAGGATGTGCTTGCACGGAGTGAGGGCGTGCAGAAAAGACACAGGAGAGAACCCGAAAGCGTCTCGGTGGGCAAAGTGAGAAGGACTTGTATTGCAAAACAGAGCCTGAGAGTATCAAAGTATAAACCAAAACTAAAATGCTTACTCAGGAGTCAGTTCTAATCTAAATAAATGAAGGAATGAGATAAGAGGTAAATATTACTTACAGGATAATTATAAAAATAAATATAAAATAAATGAGAAAACTAAAAAAAAATCATTGTATCCTCAGTGAACACCTGGTGCACGTCAGCTCCAGTGATGCTTAAAATCAGCGAGTTTTTAAAATAAAAGACAGTATCTGGGCATGGTGGCACACACCTGCAATGTCAGCACTCGGGAGGCAGAGGCAGGAAGATTGCTGAGTTCGAGGCTTGCCTGGGCTACATAGTGAGCTAGCCTGAACTACAAAAAGAGACCCTGTCTCAAAAAAAAAATCAATCAATCAATCAATAAAGAGGATATTTCCATAGCTTCAAACTACTACCCCCAAATATCTATTTTGTTTATACTGGTGATCCCTACATGTGTTTTCTCAAACATTTTTAGCAAGCAAATGCTATTGAATACAGTAGCTACATATCAATTGCAGTAGCTTTCACACTGTTTTTTTTTTTTTTTTTTTTTTTTTTGAGATCCCTTTGTAGTTCAGGCTGGCTCTGAGCTCACTCTGTAGCCCAGGCAAGCCTTGAACTCAGCAATCCTCCTGCCTCTGCCTCCTGAGTGATAGGTTTGCATGCATGAGCCACCATGCCCAGCACTGTGGTATGTGGTACTAATTGCTGGTGGGCGTGAGTCACCATGCCCAGTATTATTGCATCACAATATATTTTATTAGGGCATCAGTTTCGAGGTTTAGTTGGCTTATTACATATAATGGAACATAAGAAATAAATGGTATATTGTCATTTAGCCCACTGTTTATTTTTGTATTCTGGTACCATATTGTAAAATAAATAATCACCCTGTAAAAATGAGAAAGCAGGGGGTACACATAATGACTTCTTCTGTCCTTATTGAACTGTGTTCGTTTTTTATTGCTAAACAACAATTTGCCATGTGTTGTAGGGATTGAAAATAAATCCATTTTTAAAACGACAATTCTACACACCAGCTAGCAGTGAGGTTGGAAGGAGGTCCCATGAGGATGTAGTATGGGCAGCCCGCTCTTATCTGTAGTCTCTGAGAAAAGAATCCACTTCTGAAATCATTCAGGTTTTTTGCAGATTTCAGTTCCTTGAATTTATAAAGTCAATGTCCCTCTTTCATAATCAAATGGTTCCTCTGTCTTTAGCCCAGTGAAGCTGCCCATGTTTTGAGTAGAATCTTGCTTTTTTATTCTCCCCTGCTTTGCTTGAAGAAAACCTGGCCCTTGAAAAAGGTCCTGTGACTAGAACATGCTCACTTCACCCCTGGTCTTCAGATCAGCTACACTACGTAGCATAATGTGTTCCTGGGAATAATGGGTCATCCTAATCATAGACACAGGAGAATTTGGGGACGGGTATCCTCAGCTGTTTTAGAAATTCTGGCTTCCATTGCAGCATGATTTTTTAATCTTTTAAGTTATGTCCATCATTCACTTTTATTCCTACTCTATGGGCAGTTAAGATGGAGATAAAATTATCCTCCTCAAATAAGAGGATCTTTTATTGACATCAAACAATACGGCCCATTACTTTGCTTTCATCAGGGGAGTAAACAGTCTTAGGTTGTATCAAATGTGTTATTTTGTAGAGATTTAAGTTTGAAAAAAACCTGTCAGAACAAGGAAGTTTTAAACAAGGGTTTGGGAGGGATCTCATTGTGAAATCAAATCCCACAAGTAAGGGAACAAGCCTTAATGCACATTCATGGTGTTCTGTTCGTGTGGGAGGCAGTAATCCCCAGTGTGCCATCATCGTCTTTGTGAACTCTATTGATCAGGCTCGCACCACTTAGCAGGAGGCAGGCGGTGGGACACAGGCTGACTTGATCAGGCTCTGTGACTTACTCCAGACAGGCGCTTCTGGGGTTGTCAGCCAGTTTCTCTCTGGCTTGCAAATAAGCCTGTATTTGCTAACATCAGCCCTTAGGGTTTAACTTGAGGCTCTTATACCATAGTTAATTTGTTTTCTCTGTTGTTTTTCAGATCTAATTGACAGGACAGCTAGTTTCTTATTATGCTTCAGTTTCACCTGTTAGGAAGAAAGATGCCAGCAGGAAATGACAAAGAATGCATTTCTAGACAAGGAAAATCCCACATGACCTCTTTAAACTTGTTCCATTCTATTGATACAGTACAGTAACAACCTAGAGACATACACTGCATATTATTTAAGTGAGGTATCCTATGATTCTTAGGTTTAAATCATAGGATACAGTGATTCCTAACACTGGAAGGGTAGTAGATTAAAAATAGACTGTTTTGTGAGTAATATACCTCAGGAAAAAAAAAAAAAAAGCTTTGACCAAAACCTTGGCTTTTTTTTATGAAACAGAAGCTGCTAATCCTCTCAGGTTGTTTTTCAATGTATGATTTTCCTGGGTAGTAACATGACCCTTAGGCATAGAGTCCCGAGGTTCTGAGACTTTACACAAACAAGCACTTCTATTAATATTTGATCCATTTGAGTTCTCTCAAGGGCAATGGAGGGTTTAGAAAATATAATAGGAATGACCACTCATGAAATAAAGTACAACAAATAAAATTTAAACATGAAGAAATATTCTTTGACTATTTGATGCTTTAAATTTCACTGGTTAGCAAAAAATGTTATAAACTATTCCTTAAAAAATTGAAAAGATTGTTAAAAACTCCAATTAGAGTAGAATGTAAAGAGCACATTAAATTACAAAATCCACTTTTAACAGTATGTTTTTGTCACAGTAATCATCTGCATAATTTCAAACAATTGTGAATTGTCAGGGCTGTGGGTTTTGAATTTCAATTCCAATATCCCCAGCCAATTTTTTTTTTATTTTGAAATGAGGTCATGTTAAATTGCCTACAATTGCCTTAAACTTAGTCTGCCTACCTCAGCCCTCCCAAATAGGTGAGTTAATAAGCACATTCCACCGTGCTTGACAATACATACCTGCATTTGAATTGGGATATGTTTTTGTAGAGCCCACTGTCTTTGGAACAATTTTATGTTTATCTTTGCTAAAACTCTTAAGAGTACTGATTTGGGACCCCTTGGTTCTGATAACCCAGTACACTTATCTGTGTAAAGCCTTGAAGCCAGATGCCAGGTGCTGTATGCTGCATGCTGTTGGTGACACCACCACCCCCGATCTCTGGCCCCCTCTGTGTTGAAGTCACCTCGTTTTCAATGATGAACACACAGCACTTGGACCTCGCATCTTTGCTTTGTCATTTCCTCCTCTTGGAATAGTTTCTTTCTGCATATGCTTGACTAAATCTCTTTTTTCCCTTCAAGTCATGATTCAAATTTTACCTTTTCATTGAGACTTAGTTTGATATTATATTTATTTTCTGTACCTTATCTCTGCACACTCAATCTCTTTATTTCTTGTCCCTTAATTACATTCTTTACCGGGCCCAGAGATTCAGCTCAAGTGGTATCACACCTACTTTGGAAGCACAGGGGCCCAAGTTCACTCCCTGGTACTGCCTAAAAGAAATTATACTCGTTACTTTTTTCTTGTTGTGAATCACTTTTTGATACACTATGTAATTTATTTAGTTCTTTATTAACCCTCAATCATCAAAGGCATTGAAATTAGATTGTAAGCAAATGAGACCTGAAGCAGCCATTTTTGCCTCCTTTGTTCATCGTTAGACCCCCCAATTTCTATGTCCATATTGATCAGCAACTGGCTAAGGCAGGTAGAACTTTCAGAACACACTGGATACAGAAAGGAAGCATTCAACCCTGTCATCATAAGATTACAGCTTTGGAAGAAAGACAAGCATGATACATGGTAGGATCACATGTCATCTCTGGGTACTTTGTAGACTCAATGTTGAGCAAAATGCAAGGAGTATAAAGCCCTAGCATTATGTAAAGTTTAATTAGCAGTTGTTTATAATTAGTTTAAAGCACTTTTTACAACTGTCAGTGTGGACAAAGGGGATGCTGTGGAGCCATACGTAAGTGTGGCTTATTCAGGGAATGATTTCCTAGCTGTCAGACCTTGGCATGCACCTGCCCAGTAGGAAGATAAGCCGTGGTCTGTCAGCAAAAGTTTGAAGAAGAGGATTCCAGACAAGGGGAATAGCAACTGTGCTTAGAGGCTGTAGGGTCTTTGTATTCACTTCCATCTTGGTGCCTTCCTTCCTGACTCTTGTCACTGATACCTTCTAGCTATCTTTCAGGAGGAGGCTCTTCCCTGTGGCCTTTTAGATAGTCTATTCAAAGGACAGAGCCTGCTGGGGGAAACATACTCATGATCCCCATGCATTCCAGCCACTTCAGGAATCAGTGATCCTTGGAAATCAAGTGGTTTGTGATAAGGAAATTCCTTCACCTTGTGACATTTTGACCTTTCTTGAATCTACTTCTGTATGTCCCCTGTAATAATGTGATAAGAAGTGCAGCATACTCACTTTGACACTGGCTAGTCCCTTTTAGTAGACAGCAGTTAGTATAGCTGTTCCACCACAAGACTGATTTCACATTAATCCTGGTCTCTGTTGGAGCGACGGATAGGAGCATATGCATATTCAAATATATTTAACATAACATCCAATTTTATTCTTAAATTTAAAACAAAGTACATTTAAAGTAAATTAAAATATTCTCCTGCCGGGTGTGGTGGCTCACGCCTGTAATCCCAGCACTCGGGAGGCAGAGACAGGAGGATTGCTGAGTTCAAGGCTTGCCTAGGCTACATAGTAAGCTCAGAGCCAGCCTGAACTACAAAGCGAGACCCTGTCTCAAAAAAAAAAAAAAAAAAAGTTCTCCTTTGGGCGCTTTATACATAGAGAAACAAACTGAAATTTGTTTTAAATCCCACCAAAGTGTAATACTATGTAAATTTGGATCCTTCTTATTCTTAACTCACTTCAAATGACCCTCTGTGTTGAATGCAGAGATACAAATTTAACATGTATAAACTGTTAATTCTTAAAGTTCAGGGATAGATCTTACTATCCATATTTTGTAGACAAGGAAGTGAAAGACCAGAGAGATCAGATAAAATTGCCCAAAGTAACACACTAGAAAAATATAGAATTTATCTTTGAACTTGACATGCATAAGGTTTACACATCTCTTCCACTCTCAGCAGACAGGCATATTTCTTAATGTCTGATTAGCTATTTCTTGGTGTCTGACTGCTTATCAACTCATTTTTGACCTTTAAGATACTTTTGCAATATTTATTATCTCATGTTTGCTTTAGGGGAAAAAGAAAGATGTCTAATGAATTTATTATCTCTTCAGTTACGCAACAATTGTTAAATATTTGATTTTTTCCTTTTTTAATCTAAATCTTCATTGGTACATACACACATCATGATCACACTCAATATTGAGAATTTGTACCTATATGATACTATTTAATTCTCATTTTTGCCATTTCCCTACTCACCCTACAACCTCCACCCCCTGTGTACACAAGCTTTGTTTTCATTTTTATTACCATCACATTTTTTGTTTCTCCTCGTTATGTACCCCTACACCCCATTTCCCTTTGAATATTTTCTATTTCACAATATCTGTCATATATTGTAGAACTCATTTACATCTTCAGTTTTTCACACCAGAGAAAAAATACGATATTTATAGATCTGTGACCTATTTATTTCACTTATGAGTATGTCCTGAAGGTATGTCTGTTTAAGTACAAATGACTCAAAATTATTCTTTTTTTTTTTTTTTTTTGAGACAGGGTCTCACTTTGTAGTTCGGGCTGGCCCTGAGCTTGCTATGTAGCCCAGGCAAGCCTAGAACTCAGCAGTCCTCCTGCCTCTGCCTCCCGAGTGCTGGAATTACAGGCATGAGCCTCCACGCCTGGCTCAAAATTATTCTTTATGGCACAGTAATACTCCATTTTATAGAAAAATCATACCTTCTTTATTCATTCTCCAGATGATGGGCATTGGGGTTGTTTCCAAGACTTAGCTATCATGAACTGAGCTGCCATTTTCAGTTATGTAGCAATTGTTGAATATTTGATTTTTAGTGATTTAGTAGAAGACACGGGCATTTGTGTGTGTTATTTTTATATTTGTTCAGTGATATCTATGTAACTGGAATTATTATGTTGGCATTTGTTTTAAAGATTTAGTGGTTCTATAGTACTCTCCACTAACAAGCTAAAGATTGAATTTAGCCAATGCTAATATACTTTAGTTGAGCATTTGTTTTTTTTTCTTTGCTGTTTTGGTCTACACTTTACTCATGATATTTAATTAGATTAAACTCAGCTCATTAATATGTTCTGCAAAGTAATAGATTCCCAAATAAAAGGGTTTTATTTTCTTGTCAACTCTTTGATGTCTTCACAAGATTAAGTATCACTGCACCCTAAAGCTAATAATTGTATGAAGAAAGTGGTAATATTTGTCTAGCATCTGAATTTAGCTTATCCAGGTTTTTAAAATCAAGATGAAGGTTGAAGGTGCTGCATAATCACCATTAATTTCTGAGGTACTTAGTCATTATAAGGTATAATGCTTTGTGCCTTGGGGCACAAAAATGGGTTGTAATGTGTAAAACTCTATGAAAGTAACTCGTTTTGTTTTGATTTGCATACAAAAATTACATAGCTGTATACAGCATTTAATGTATAGGGTATCAAAATGAAATACAACAACTTTGGTGTAATATGGATAATAATTTAGACTAGAAAAAATTGCATGTCATTTAAAAGTTAAGAAGAAAAAGTTACAAAAGGTTAATTCAGCATGTACTGAAAACACTTGTTTCATAACTTAGTCAGTAATCATTTTTATTTCAAGAAGTTACCAAAAATGTATTTAATTATGATAATTTACATTTCATAAAATAATACATTTTGATAGCCCTTTGTTTCTTATAAATAAAGTCAGTTTCTACAATTCCTCCAAATTGCATTAATTTTTCATGAATGCTGGGTAAATATTCCTATCACTTACTGTAAAAATATCCCTGAAATACTGATGATGTTCCATAGAAGGAATAATGAGCATTCACCTCCCCTTTTTCAGAATAAATGGCTAATTTACAACAATTTGAAGTTTCTTTTACATTTCACTAACATTTTACTGAGCACCATTGAGATTAGGTAATACATGTGAAAAAACAATATAAATGGAGAGAGAGGAGTACAACAATGGTAGAACATTAGCTTAGTATATACAAGGCTCTAAGTTCTGTCTCCAACAAATAGATAGGTAGATAAATAAAGATAGATAGAGCCCAGGCATGCAGTTCAGTGGTGCTGCACCATGGTGGCGCACCTGCCTGGAAAGCACAGGGTCCCAAGTTCGATCCTCAGTACCACAAAAACAGAAGAAAGAAGAAGAAAATGTATAAGTAGACAGATGGACACGTAATTTAGAGTATAAGAAACTTCAAACATGCAGTGCATATTAGGAGAATGCCTAGCCCAAATTGAACCTAGAAATAAATCTGGGAAAAAACCCTGATATCCAAATGATTTGAGAGGATGATTAGGATTTTCACCTACAGTCCCTAAAAATAGTGAGTGAGTTGTGTGAAAGAGTAAGCACTTGGGTAACAACACTATCATTAGCCAGTTGGGGTTGTTACCTTACAAAGGATCAACACAATGTAAAGATGTAAAGACCTTTGGGGAAAAGGTGGAGAATTTGATTTACTCTGACAGGGAGACACTAGAGAAATTTAACTAAAAAAATCGCAGTTGATTCAATTTTCCTTATTATACCAAACAATTTCAAGAAATGACAAGTTAAGAAAAGACACTAGAAAATGATTGAAACGTTATATTTGCTCTGCACAGATAATTATAGAATTCTGCAGTAATAAAGAATGCTTTCAAAGGAAATCTGTTTATAAAAGTTATAATTTCATAATTCTCTTAGTTTGGCTTTCACTTGTGGTTATGTGTACTAAGGTTGACGCTCCTCATTTGTACAAAATGGAGAACAAAATGGTCAAAAATGTGGAAACTCTTATAATGGGCCCCTTTAAAATTTCACTAAAAGAAGTGGATTTATAATGAGTTGCTTTTTGTAGAACTATGTGGTGATTAATTTACAATAATCTAGTTCTAATAGATTTTTCTATTAATAAGTCTCAGATCACTGTCTCCCTGTGTCATTCTCTCAATGTGCTATCACAGGGTCCCAGTTTTTTGTAATAAGCCTATTAATGTGGACCCACTTTTCTCATTGTTTTCCCTTTCAATTACAAGTAATCCTGGGAGGTGTGACATGCCTGTGGTCAAAGTAGAGGAGTTGTGTGGGTGATGTGTACAGGAAACAGAAGAGGTGGGTCACAGAAGAGTCAGTGGGGAAACTCAGTCCATGTCTTTTTTTATTAGATCAGAGTAAGAATTGATAGAGGGTCAACTTTAAGTTCTAATGTTGACCTGAGTACTAGGAAGGTTGCCTTTGAGATGACAGACTTGATGTATAGAGTGAGTCTTGCCACTTAATAGCCATGCTGTCCCAGGTTTGTCTTTTGGCGAGCTTCCTTTTTCTCATTAGGAAAAATAAAGATATAGGCACTTTCTTCATATTTAGAGAGTTAAACAGAGTCATACTTGCAGCACATTGGGTACAGTGCTTGACATCAGGTTGCTACCTCTACTCTGGATTTCATTATTATTTCATTATGTTAATCCTTCGATTGTTCTTAAATAACCAGAAGAAAAAGACCTTCAAGAAATTAGGTGATCCCAAAATAGCAGTGGCACCTTAGGTTTGAGCCCTGCTTCAGTGTTGTGCACTGCTAGTGAATGCAGCGAGGGCTAGGACCTCCCGGTCTCGTGGAATATCTGGAGCAGTCTCTGGATCCAGTCAACACAGTTTTAAGTCAAGAGACAGCACAGGAATCCACTTAGGTGTGGTGGCACAGAAAAGCTGGTTAGGAAATATTCATTTGTTAATTTTGCTTTAAACACTCCTGATGCTGTCTGTAGGGAAGAGTTAGCATGAGTACCGAATCACCGATGGGTCACATGTAAACCCAAACATTCTCCTGACTGCAGTAATAGAGGTGGTGTGTTTGTTGCCTGCACAGTGGATTTAATACATGGTCTCTACAAGAGAAACTATGTTTTTGTTTTGTTTTGCTTTTCTGTAAAGTTCACTAACCTTTGCAGCGTACTAAAAGATTCAGAGACTATGACTTTAGTGTTGATCCAAATTCAGCCGAGACAAGTCCCATCTTGTCAAAAATCATCTATGACTTTGTGTAGAACCCCCTGTGAACTGTGGAAGAAGTCTCCCTCGACCCATTTGAGAGGAAACAGAAACAACGGTCCCAAGAAGCTACTTGTTTTATTTGAAATTACAGCCCAAATGGGAATGCTCCTCTATGATGACTTGTTAAAATTGTTTTGCTGGTTGCATGTAGTCTGTGTTGCATGTAGTGTATGTGTTGGTAATTGCTGATCACCTTTATTTTAATTTTCCCAATATCTTGTTTATATCTACTTTAGTACCTATTGAGATTTTACAAAATAGAAAGGATTAAGCTTGTTTGATAAAGAAATACCTCTTCAAGTAAATGAAGTTTTAGCATTGGTTTCATTTCTTTTAAATTTTAGGGCTTCTGCTTTTTCACTGAGAATGTAATCAGTGAGGTTATCTGAACAGTTTTTATTGAGGTTTCTGCTGCCAAAGCAATTTTATGGATGTTTGCAAATATCTTAGGAGATTTGGATGTTCATATCCATGTCATTCATGCTGATGAGTATGTCTCTTTAGCTTAATTTGTTTTGTTTTGTTTTGAGACAGGGTCTCGCTTTGTAGTTCAGGCTGGCCCTGAACTCACTATGTAGTCCAGGCAAGCCTGGAACTCAGCAATCCTCCTGTCTCTGCCTCCTGAGTGGTAGGATTACAGGCATGAACCCCTGCACCTGGCATAATCTTAATTTAGTTTTAATTTTCAGAATTTATTACATCACATATCCCAGCATTTTGAGAATGCTTCTGAAAAAGGATAAAATACAGAAGTAGATTTATTCCTGCCCTAATCTGACAATATAGTAGAGCTTTCAAAATCAACCAGTAGACATCTATCATTGCCAATCTTTTGTAGTCAGGTTTTCAATTTATATTTCACTGGCACTGTATTTTCTCACCTAAAAAATATAAAAGAACATGAAACATATTCATGTAAGCTTTACTCCAAACACATGTAAATTATTGACCTTATTTAGTTCATTTTCCATACAGGGACATCTTTTGAGCCAGGACATCAAAATATTGTTTTCTGGGCTGGAGATTTAGCTCTGTGGTTCTGATGCCTGCCTCACAAGCACTAGGTCCTGAGTTTGAGCCCCAGTAACCACATACAGCAATGCTCGGTGTGGTGACTCATGCCCAGCAGCAATCAATACCACATACCACAGTGCTGGGCATAGTGGCTCACGCCTGCAATCCTAGCACTCGGGAGGCAGATACAGGAGAATTGCTAAGTTTGAGGCTTGCCCAGGTTACATAGTGAGCTCAGGGCCAGCCTAAATTACAAAGCAAGACCCTGTCTCAAAAAAAAAAAATATATATATATATATTGTTTCCCCATAATCGTGTTGCATGAACCCTTCTTTAAAATCCCACTCAGACCACATAGGTTTTACATTAACACTGAGGAAGACTAGATTCAGTTTTCCAGTAGCACAGTATACTTAGAAGTGACAATAATGAACATTTAATGAATTCTTACTGCGCCAAATACTTCACTCAATAATTTCTATATATCAACTCATCTAGCCTTCTGAAGAACCCTAAGAGCTAGATAGATATTTTATCAACGTGACAGCTGTGGCTCGGAGAGTTAACATCTGTTGCCTGACGTTCCCTAATAAGTAACATTTGAGTCAAATTGATATTATCGTATTAGTATGATATTGTGACTATTGTGAATTCCCTCATATGTAAATGATTCAAATGACAGATTTTATTACCATGTAAGAGGTTAGAAGTCTGAAACAATCTCCTCGATCTAAAACCTAGGTGTGAGCAGAGCTAAGTTCCTGTCTGGAAAGTTTAGGTGAGAATCCATCTTCTTGCCTGTTACAGCTTCTCAGTGTTGCAGTATCCCTTCCCTTGTGTCCTCCTTTCATCTTTTTTTTAAAAACTTTATTGGTACATTGTACATACACATCATATCATGATCACACTCAGTACTGGGAATTTGTACCAGTGTATGACTTGAAAGGCAGCGGTAGGTGAGTCTTTCTACTGCCACAGGTCTCCAATGTCCTCTTGTGTCTTCCCCCCTCTCCTTTAAAAAACCCTGTGATCACACTGAGTAATTCAGGATAAGGTCTGTCATTTAGATTAGCTGACTGAGAGCATAGTTACACCTGCAGCTTTCTACTGGCTCTTTGCCATGTATGTAGGTCTGGCTTCTAGAAATAAGGATAAGGACATCATTGGGAGGTCACTGAATTGCCGCAGGAACTTTCTTTAGTCTAGCTTTGACATTAAAACACATGGGCCTTTTGCAATGTCTCCCAGTGTATTGCGGTAATGGGAGAAGACGCTTTAGCTTGAGATGCAAAACTGAGGCCAAGATTTTCATAAAAGCGATACATGAGAAGTATTGCCAGAAAAGATACATAGAGGATGGAGGAAGTGGAACAAAAGAGAGGTAGGAAGCCAAGTAAGGATAGGATATCAAGCAAAGCTGCAGGGAATCTGGTTTAGAGTCAGTCTGGCTGGGAAGGCTCTGGTAACAGAGTAGGTCATATCTGAGAGCTGCACAGCGCTATCATGGTGAAAGGGCTGGAACTTTTATCCTTCTGGACCTCAGTTATCGATTAAATACTCCCTCTCGACGTGAACACAGGGCATTTCTTGCTTCCTTTACGGAAGAAGAGAGCTCCAGCTTGCAGCATCTCCCATAATTAGATCCACTTTGGGGCTCCGGGAAGTAAAGGGCACATCTTGAACCAATATGCGTTATTGTAGTTAAAGGGGCCCACAGGGTGGTAGGTGGAGCACTGAAGTGTCTGCTATAGTATTAAACTCCTCTTCCCTGTACTTAACTTTTCGTATCATATTACATACAGTGGAAAGGCACCAATACCAAAAATAATACCACTCTGTATTTGCTGGTAGAAATGGAGCTACAAAAATAACTGCAGAACTCGGCTACCTAACAATTATTTATTTATTCATAGAATCCTGTAAAAATATTTAGTTATAATGTCTGTCTTTGCTAAATGTGATGCATAAAAACAGCACTTTCCTTTGAGATATCAATGCATCCTATTTCTCTGTGAGCCTATAGAAGTTATTATTTTATCTATTCCTATGTTATCTATTTCTCAATTTATGACACTGTCAAAATATGACCATAGAGAATAGATTAACCTTTTGGGAATTTGATTATTCTACTTACCCAACTGTGAGTTTTTGATTTTCATAACCTACTCATAAAGGTGTAATAGTTTTACTTTTGAGAAAGAATAGGAAATACTAAATATGTCTTCAATTTTAGTTGATTTGTAGTTGGATTCACTTTCACTTAATTTGTATTGATGATATAACATATATTGAATTATTTAGTAAACACAATATGCAAGTGACAAAGACCACATAGATTCTATTTGAATAATCAGTGAAAGAAAGTTTTTCTCACTCACATGTTTCTAACATATTAAAAGAAAGAACTCATCAAATTTATATTCAAAATAGATATTTGCTTTTTGGTTTCATGAAATTGAGAGATGACAACTTTCTTTTATTACAAACTGGAAGAAAGACACATCTGGATCTAAATCATCTCTCATTCCAGAGGGAAAGCAGAAGTCATGATGTCATGATGCCTGGAAAAATACTTCAGTTGCAGTTTTTGGGTTGCTGGGTATTAACTTATCCTGAAGATACTTCCAAGAAGCTGATAAGAGGTGCCCTCAATCAATTTGAAATTGAAGCTCTGGTGTGAACGATGAGATGACATAATGCTCCTGAATTGTCATGTAAATGAGACGATTATGCTGCCCAGTTATTTTTGGCTTTTTGTAGCACATGGCAGGATCCCCAGCATGGCCACAGGGGAGGACAGAATAGAGGCCTTAGTTTCTCTTTGCCATCATCTAGCGAAGTTTTTTAGTGCTTGTTTTTAAAAAATAGCAATGAAATAAGAGAGTCTCCACACAATTTATAAGTATTTAATGAAATAGCTCCAGGTGTCCAGCATTGAATCTTGCATGTTGGAGATATTAAAAAAAAGAAAGAAAAATAATCTGTTCAACATAACTTTTTTCTTGACCATAGCTAGAAGAACATAGGACATTCGGTTAAATTTGAAATTCACATAAAGGATGAAGAGTCTTTTCTTCTTTAAACCTCAGTATGCATCTTGGAAAATATACTAAATCTTTAATTTTACATGAGACACTTACCTGACAGTCCTCTACTCTATAACTCTACAAATTAGTGATCAAAATAACTTGCACATATATTAAATTTTTAAGGGGCAGCATAAAATGGCACGTAAGCAAGTTCTAAATTGTGTATACTGTACTCTAGGACTTTCTAATTTTTCTACCATGGCACAGACTGTGGATGGCACTCATGAAAAACACTGTGATCTGAAGTATTAATTTTGAGCTGAAGCTTTTGGTTGTTTTTCCCAGTTCTTTTTGTAAGAAAGTCAGTAGTAGCTAGGGATTAGCTCAGTGGCAGAGAACTTTCCTGGCACAAATGAGGCCCTGGGTTAACTCCTAACAGTACAACAGAGCAAAAGAAAGTGACTTGTAATGATGAGTAGGCAGTGTGATTTTATTATAGGAATAATTGTGAAGCTATTCTAGTCAATATTTTCATTTAAATAAATTAAGAATAAAAGCACTCTTAACTATTGCCAGAAACAATTTACCTGCATAGCTGATTTTGTTATTTTAATGTGCGTCTATGATTAGGAAGTCCTGCCTTTTTCTCTGAATATCACAGGATGCTGTGATTCCTTTCACAGTTAAGAAAGAAGCTTTGGGGCCGGAGGGTTAGCTCAGTGGTTCCGGCGCCTGCCT
>PVIC010009007.1:25434-46839 GCA_004025085.1 Thryonomys swinderianus | reverse complement strand
TAAAATGTACCAATAAAAAATACACTTAGGAATTCTGTTGAGTTATTCTTTAGCACGAAGTATGAAAGTCTGCTAGAATTGAGTTACAACAGATCTACAATCCATGTCTAGACCATGAGTGACACTGGCAACAGTCCTGAAGAGCTTTAGTCGCTTCTCGTGGTGGGATTCTACCCGAAAAAAAAAAGTAAACTTGAAACAGCATGATTACAAGTGCGATTTCTACAGGATTCACCTGGCCAGCATAGTGCGTGTCTCCATCCTTCCACTTGCACATTTCTCATTTGTACTCAGTTCTTTTTTTTTGTCAGGGACTCTTTTCTTCTATGGCTTCCTTTACCTGTGTGGAACTTAGTTTCTCACACACAAAATCAAAGACAACAGTCTGCCCCCTTCCTTTTGATTCACTCTCTTGACACTGAATAGAATGACCCCCCCCCTTTCTCCATGAAGCCAGGCACCTTCAATACATTTTTGTTCGTGTTTCTAGAATTTTACTTCCTCCAAGTTTGATTTTTAAGACATCTTAGTATGAATTGACTAGGTCTTTACAAAAAGTGCCATCTTTGTCATAGCACACTCTGCAAAGCTTTCTGTGCAGGACAGACCATGCAAAACAAGAATAGACAGAACAATTAACGAAGGCAACCCAAAGTCCGGGCAGCACAAATCAATTCCGTACTTGCATTTCTTTTCCAATGCATCTTCATTTATATTTCAATATCCTGTCTCAGCTTAATTTTAGGGAATTTATTTTCATTTCAAAGTTCTTTGAGATGAACCTAAATAAATGTAAATTAAAAGGAAGACTGCCGTGGTCATGCAAGCTTTACATATAGATTTTAAACTTAATGGAGATTTAAAGGTAGTTTTTTTTTCATCATTTTTCACAGACCCCAGCACCATCAGCTGGTGAAACTCCTAGTTTCTGAATCCGGTTATACGTTCCGGTGTGAATTTTTCACGTTATTCTTTTTACTCCTCTCCTGTAGTAGGAACTCCAGAAGCACTGGACACACAGGAGTCAGGCACATTTTCTCTTAGCCACTGTGCATTTGATAAGAGATTTCATGACTTCGAGTGGAACCTTCTGTCCTATACAAATGTAAAATGTAAGCATCACCACTTCTTCTGCTTATTGTATTGTTTCAGTAAGAATATAAACAAGGGAATTAACATAGTGGTGTCTACTGAGCCAAAATCCAGCACTGAAGCATAGACAGGACGGAAAGATGCCCAAGACAATACCCTGAAAAAATTTTCAAACTCTAGCAGATATTGTTAAACTATTATTTAAGGCAGTCAGGAGGAAGAACTACAATAAAAATGGATCATGCTATGTCCTGAAAACAGAATTAAGTATATAAGAGAAAAGATAGCCAGATGGGTAAAAAAAAAAAAAAAATTCAAACTCAGTTTATTTTGTTACAGAAATATGTATTGTAACAGCCAGAAACTCATGTAACAGATGGGAAGCTAGATGAACAATCGAGGAAAGAAGAAATGCAAGGGAAGAGTAAGGAAAAAGTTGAGTGGAATTTAGGGTAGGTTGTTTTCAGGGATTCTCAGGAACTCGCTTCATGAGATGACGTCAGAGGTCTTTGTTTCTCACACTGTGACTGTGCATCTGGTGACTTGGTCTCAGCGCAATACGGGGCACACAGTAAACACCAAGGGAAAAGACGCTGTTTCTGCCAGTGAGGCGTTTTGGAAATGGTTTCTTTGATACCTTCAGGAGGAAAGTCACGTTTTTTGTTTTATTTTCCAAATGAATCGAAACCTTTCCAGCTCAGGTGGGTTCCCTGGGGAAAAGCAGTCCTAATGGAAATGCTGCGTGCATCTGTCTTTGTAAATGTTTGTTTTTGTAGTTTATGATGTGTTTAATGTTCTCGGGCTATATAGGAAGTCAAGTTATAATTTGAAATGTGTTTCCATGAAAAAATTTCTCCCTACGTTATAATAAATTATCAGAGACTTATTTATGTGAAAATGCAACTCTCTGTATTGCTATGTATCACTAGACATTGATTTATATTTCTCTTAGAGGAGATAGAAATGTGCATCATGTGCCTACCCAGAAGATGCTTCACCAGATACTCTTCACTAGTTATTTTACTGGATATTTATAAAATACTGCAAAGTTTGAAACCAAATATTATCTTTGTCTAGAAAAAAAGTAAATTAAAAACTCAGGGAAGTTAATAAAAGTGCCACTGTTAATGACTGCAATTCAAAATTCGTCTTTTCTCAGTTGAAGAATTCTTGTATAGACCTTTCATGAATGCAAGCAACAGCAGCAAACTTTTCAAAAGCCCATAAGTTCGGAGGACAACTGAATATGACTTACAAAGAAATCTGCATTTCAACAGACTTCAGTCTAGTGGAGAAGATAATTTTCTTCCCTTTGAGTTGTGAAATGTCACACTGAAATTTGATTTTTAATCCATAAAAACACACTGGCATTATTGCCACTGATCAACAAGTTATTAATGCAAATACAAATTTCCTTTCTGTATAAATTCCAGAGATTGGTTTACATATTTTCATTTCATTCAATATTCTAGTTGCCTAAGTATAGAACATGCATACATGTGGTATAGAAACATGACTTTTCCAAGTTATATAAAGCCAGTTACTAAAGACTCACCCATATAAATGTCATTTATCCCAAGCTACTGCTGTCGATGAAGGAATCTGACCCCCACAATCTTGATCACTGACCCCTCTGAATGGCCCCGCCCAGCACAGCTGCAGTGGTAACAGGATCAGCCCTTGGACTCGTCCTTGGGAAACCACTATCACATGTGCTCTCTCAAGCCTCGTCCTTGGCAGACAGACACAACTCCTTCTCCCAGAACTCCCCCACCCCAGGACCCTGGAAAAGACCCTACAAGGGCACCTGGGCTGGTCTCTAGTACCAGGGGGAACCCTCTCAGGGATCTTGAATAAACCTGTCCTGCAATAAACCTGTCCTGTTGAGTTCACGTCTCTGTTTCTTCCTTTCCTTCTTCCTAACAATCAACAAGAAGGTTAAGAATGGGAGTAATGGGGGGTAAAGAACAAAATGTGATGGTAATTAAAAAAAGGGAAACAAATCTTATGTATTTAGGGGATGAGGGGGTTGTAGGGTGGGCAGGGGAATGGGAAAAAATGAGAAATTGTGTCATATATTGGTGAAAATTCCCAATATTGAGTGTGATCATGATGTCTATATACAATGAAAATAAAGACAAATTTTTTAAAAAGAGTGGGAAGCAGCCTGACATTCCCATGGGCAGCTATAGCAGTTACGTACTTCCCCTTTCCCTAAGGTGGGACAGAGGGACTGAATCCAATGGCACGAGGTCTCCTGTCTGCACCAGCTATACTTCTATCCCCTCCCCGAGGCCACCTTTTATTTGTCTTACATAGTCATCTCCACTTTTGATATTTTAATGTTCAGCATCACTTAGGGTCAGCAAAACACGTTGATCGTGGCCAGAGATTTATTTAGCTCAGTGGTTCCAGTGCCTGCCTCCCAAGCGCAAGGTCCTGAGTTCGATCCTGGGAACCACATACGATGCTGGGCGTGGTGACTCACGCCCACCAACCATCAATACCACATACCACAGGGCTGGGCGTGGTAGCTCACGCCTGTCATCCCAGCACTCGGGAGGCAGAGGCAGGAGGATTGCTGAGTTGGAGGCTTGCCTGGGCTACAGAGTGAGCTCAGGGCCAGCCTGAACTACAAAGCGAGACCCTGTCTCAAAAAAAAAAAAAAAAAAACAAAACAAAACACATTGCTCAGTTTGAAGAACTGAAAAATCCCCTCGTGTAAGCTTCTGTCATGTCGAGTCTTCTGCTCACCCACATGCTCACAGCTAAGGGTTCTTGCCATATTCCAGGTGAAATGAAGTTATTTTCAGTCCATATCCTAAGACTAGTGATAGCAGAAAATGGTATAAAAACAGCTTAGAAGTGAGAAGGATTCTTTTAAAAATCAACTTTAGCATATTGAGCACAAGAATTCTCTTAAGAACTCTTTTGCTCTATCAAAGAAAAAAATTGTTAAGACTAGCGTCAAGAAAATACTACTCACTTTCAAAATGTACCTTTGCTTTTATTTTTGTCTTCTTGGGAATTACCACTTCTCTCATTATACACAGTGAAGTGACATAAAAATTGGTATCCAGTCAGAGAGGGTCTGGGCTCTCAAAGAAGTCAGCAGAAAAAGCAAAGACATCAGAATTGTTGCTGGAGTTGCATCCGAAGACCAGTCCTCAAAATACAGATGCAAAGTCCAGGCCTACATGCCTCCCTAAGGGATAAGCAGGAACATGGAATTGTACTGTAATTAGCATTCACTGTCCAAAAAGTCCAGGTAGATATGTTACCCTGGTTGGTGGGTGACCAGAGCATCCAGACCCATCACTTTCCTAAATACCTTTGTTCTTTCCATATACACTTCTATGCAACCTGCTTCCCTATTGGATCAATATTAGCTAAGCAACTACACTTCTAATCTTATAGAATGATAGAAGTTTGTCTCACATTGTACCCACATTGTGACTTTGTTGTACAAATTACCCCTGAGAAAGGGCCTCAGTGCGAGCCAGCCCACTTTTGAGCCCCTCCTGTCTTTCAGGATCAATTCTTGGCCCCCAATAAGCCTTTACTGTTAACTTTCTTTGTCCTTTGGAATTCATTTTCTTATTTCTGTGGACATGAACTCACTATGTTTGACATCTAGCAGGTTGGCAGTTATATTTTCCCCTATATCACCTTCACCTACATCTGTTTTTCCTCTATTACCTGCTTTTTAAGCTCTATCCATTGTTAAAGGCAAATATTCTTTCTCATCATTATGTCTTTACTGAGAATAAAAGAAAAATATGATATTATTATAATAGTTGTAGTCTTGTTAGGTATGTCTGGGGCACTGGTACATATGAAAGTTAGATAGATGATAGAAAGATGATAAATTAATCAATGTTCTATTAATTTATTTGACAATTTACTGTGAAGTATATATTTCTTTTCTCCAGGTTACAAGTAAAGAAATGAAGAATTAGACCAGTGATGTTTCTGGCTGAATTGGATTACTCTTAAAATGCCTATGTTGAAATCTTTACACACCATTATCTCAGAATGTGACTGTTTGGAGACAGGATCTTTGGCACAAAAATTAACTAAAATGAGGTCACTAAGGTAATACACAAGGCTAGTGTCTTAATAAGAAAATAATGTTATGACACAAAGGCACAACAAAAGGTGCTATGAAGACATGGGGCAAGATGGCCATCTACAAACCAAGAAGAGCCTCAAAGCAAACCAACCTGGCCAACAATTTGATCTTGATCGTCTAGCTGTGAAAAAATACATTTCTCTTGTTTGTTCCATACAGTCTGGGGCACTTTATGAAGATAGTGCTGCGGGTCAGTACAGATGAAACACATTTTCCACAATTATCCACTGACCTAGTGATAAATGTCAGAATTAAAAAATAGATAATCAATTTCCTGATATCATATCCTGTGTCAGTATAAGTTTTTGACTTCCTACTATTTTTTAAATCCAGAATCTACTTTTTCTCTATACTATTTGAGGAATAGTATTGCACCACAAAACTAGAGATTTTTTTGAGATGATGTTATAATGACATATCTAAGGAAGTCTGTGTGTGTGTGCACGCACTTCTGGAGATTGTACCCAGGGCCATGACTGTTAAACAAAGCACAATAATGCTGAGATACGTGTACACTTTTTTTATAAAATTATTCTTTTATTTTGAGACAGGGTCTTGCTTGACAGGATTGGCCTTGACCTTGAAATTCTCCTTTCCTTGGCCTCCTGAGCAGCTCAGTTAAACATCATATTCTTTCAGAGAGAAAGTGATGAAGATTTTGTCCTTCCTAATTGGCTTTAGCTCATCTACAGAAGTATATACAAATGTGAGATAAAGAATAAAATCATATTTACATGAAAGTAAAATTGGCTTATATCTATCAAATTCTGTTAAGTTTTGCTGAATATAGAAAACATGTCCTTGTCTTACTGATATACTTGGATATTAGTAGGTCTTAACCAAGTGGACATTGGGGAATGTCTGGAGTCCATTTTGATTGTCCCAATAGTGGGTGCTGCTGGCATCTTGTGGGGGAGAAGTCAGTATTGGAGCGAACACGTACTACAAAACATCAGACAGCCCCTTATAACAAATAGTTATTGAACCACAAATATCAATAGTACCAAAGATATGACAGTCTATATCTATAGAGAACATATTACCTTTCTGTAGAGTATTTCCTGACAATAATGTACACCTAAGTATTTATATCTCAGTGCACACTCATCAAAAACAGACCTATGCTGATAGGCTTACAATAAGGTCATGGTTCTCTTTTTTACCAGTCCTGTCTAAGGATGGAGTACATTTTGTTCAGGTATACACGTACCATGAGAGGAAGGTGAGCACCAGATTCAGGATAAAATTACACATGCTTCTCTGAACAATCAAGCCTTCTGGTGTAATGGTGTCCAAGTTCTGTGGGAGGAAAAAACTCCCTCTTCTAGGGAAGCCATCTGCTTCCCCCCATGAAATGACTAATGATCTGAAGTTCCTGGATGTTCCGATCGCATTCTCGGTTCAACTAAACAGTCTGTGAAATTCACACAGGGACTGGCTCAGGAGCAGCCTTGGAGGACCGTCTAAGCACGAGGGAAAAGGGCTGACTTAATTTGCATTCAGATATCTTGGACAAAAATATACTGAGCACAGCACCAGGGTTTTATGCTTTTGATTCAATTTCTGAAAACATCAATTAGAACTGTTACCGCTTTTCAGGATCTTAGAGTTAATGTGAAATCTTAAAGCAAATAAATTGAAAAGGAGATACGACCTATGCTAATCAAATTATTTTAGAGCTATTAGGTCAGTTTTAGTGTTGAGTAAACAAAATGCGAAGAGGTTAAGGAAGTCGTCCCTTGGTATCCAAGACACATCTGTTTCTGAACACGCTGTGGATACTAAATTCAGTAATGTTAAAGTCTCTTACGTAATAAGGAATAATACTGCCACATAACATATCCACATTTTCCTATATGAGTAGGCATTTCTATATTATTTATAATATCTAAAATGCATTATACATGCCATAAAAATTTATTGCATGGTTTAGGGAATAAAGGTAATAAAATGTCAGTATAGGATTAGTAAAGAAAAATTTTTTTCTAATATTTGAGACATAACTTCTAAGGCAATGTACATTTTCTTTTGAAAGAAACTAAGGTGTAGTAACGGGTGCAAACGTTATTCATGTGCTTGTGTATTACATATTCATCATTTAATTACTCCTCATCGCAGACTAATAGACGCTATTATTTTTGTAGAATAAAAGTAATACAGATGCTGTGCTTTTTCTTTTGGTCACTGTCCTGTCTCAAGTGTCTCACACTGACAGGTGTATGTTTGGGATTTAATTAGATGTCTTTTGACTGACTGAATGGAAAAGGCACCCAGGGGTTAAATAAATTCATCAAAGGTAAAGAGACAGGAAAGATCATCTAGGCTTCACCACTGTATATATTGAAACTCCTGAGCCAGTTGGGAAAAGAGCCTTAGTGGGAAATAAAATAGAGCTTGTATCAGTCAGCTATTGTTACATGTCCAACAGTATCAAAGCATATTGTGTTAAAGTAGCCTTTACGTAGCTTTCATTTTTATGAATTGCCAATTCGGACCTGTTCCATTAGGTTCATCTCTGGCAGGGCTCCTGCCAGACTGGGGTGGACTCCAGGTCAGATAGACGGCTCTGCCGACGTTGGGATAACCCAGAAATCTGTGGCGTGGGAGGGAGAAATGGAGGAAGTGCAGAGGCCCGCTGGTTTCAGCACTGTCATGATGCTGTGAATGCCGTATATGATGCTTCAAAACAAGTCCTGAGGCCAAAACAGATTCAAAGGGTGAAGACATCCCTCCCACCTCCTCACAGAAAACCCCTCAGCGCTACATGCCTAAAGGCGGAGAAGGCACAGAGGGGGCTGCTCGAACCATTTTTCCAAATAATCTATCATAAATAGGAAACAAGGAAGATCAATTAATCTATTCTTCCTGTCTTTGTGGTTAATGGTTTTGTAAATCAAGGACAGCTTCATCTATGTAATTATTTCACAAGATTGAAGAATTTAAACTTAGAAGGAATATAAACTTTTTCTAAAGACTTTAATTACTGGCCTAAGTATTAAAACTATTAGGGTAGCCCTCGGTCAAGAGCCAATAGTGGTTACCACACTTGGAAAAGTTGCAAGAAGCAAGTCAGACTTCAGAAGCACTGACTGCAAAAGCTCAATATTTTAAATCAAAACCCCAATACAGATGATCAAATAAGGAGTTGACAGTATTTGACCTGGAACACAGGGAGCCATCTGCTCTTCTGTAAGTTAAGTTTACTAATAAATGCAGCAACCACGTGCAAATTTACAATTCAAATACAGGTTGTTATCTGCCCTTAATTCTAATGCAATTTTCAGAGTCCACATAATCTATAGACACTGGATTATCTGTGTACAAAAACTTCATAAAGAGGTTTTTCATTTAGCCCCCCTCCCAAAGTTTCGCTTCTGTTGTGAGAAAATAGAATGCACAGTATTCAACGGAACAGGACAAACATAGTCTCTTTTTTACCATCCTTTCTGAAGAGATTAGGAGTATTTCCGAGAGGGAAAATTGGATTTCTCTCTTTCTCTCTCTCCCTCTGGCCTTCCCTCCCTCTCTCTTCCTCTCCTTCTGTCCCTTCTCCTCTCCCTCTTCCTCTCTCCCTCTCTCTTCTCCTCAAATTTCCCCATTTTTCTTAAATGTTACATTTATTCATTCATTCACCAAAAGATAATTTTTCTTCCTTTTGTAATAACCCCCATAATTAAATACACAATATTGGGGTTTGAAAATTTTATTTCAGTGGGTCAGCAAGTCTCCAAATAGCTCTGTGGATACTAGTAGATCTTGATAGAAAAAAAAAATATGGATATATATAGTTTTTTAATTGATGAAGTATTTGCTTTTGAACAACTGCATTAAACAAGTAAAATCTCAATTATGGGAAACTCTGCAAAAAAAGAACAAAAGTATTTGAAGTGAGAGGAAATATACAAAGAAATGTACATGAACAGAATAACATTAAAATTAAGGAAGAAAGAATTATATGAATCCTTGGGAAAAATTAGAAGTGTTCCAAAGTCTCAAAGTAATCATTATGTGTATATATATATATATATATATATATATATATATATACATATATATATGTATATATATGTATATATATATTCTGTGTTAAAGGGTATAATATTTTTATACAGATTATTCTTGTAAACAAACAATATGTTTATTTTAAAGAAATGCATTATTCTTCTCTTTCAATATCTTAATAGGGCCTGAAGGATGAAATCAGGCTTAAAAAAAACTTGGATTTTCATGAGCAGAAAAAAACAGATTGTGAGTTTTCTGGATGTCGGGCTCCTCTCTGTAAAACCATGAGACATGAGTATGTATAAAGTTCCAGGTTATGTACTGTGGGCCTAGTAGTAGTAATGAGAAGTCATTCTAAGCTTTGGGTTTCAGAGCACCTATGATCTTCAGGGATTCTATTATGGTTCATCTATGATAATTGTACCAATAATATTTGACTCTCAGAAAAACATTGTTTCCAGTTATATTCCCTTAAAATAACATGAAAGTAATTTGAAAGGTAAAGTGGATAAAATTTAGTAGCACAGTTCATAGATTTTTTTCTTTTAATGCAATTTAAAGAAAACTAAAAAGCATTTCTTCAAAAATTTACTTTAATAATAGTCACAAAGAGCTTGGTTTAAGATTATTAGAACCAAGTGATTCTTGAAAATTTTAAGATATCATTTAAGTAATGTAGAGATTAGGCTGAAGCAAAATATGGTTGTAATAGAACCTTTGTCTGGAGCTCAATGATACAACACCTCCATCCAATCTCAGAAATAATTGCAAATTTCTATGATCCATTCCAGATAAAGGGGTTCTTTTTTCATGTCTTTTTTTCTCTAAAATTGTACTTTAAAGGAAATAGCACTATGGTGACAACGGAAATTATTAATATCAGTCAGTAATGTTAATCTTTTATACTCCATCTATTCCAGACTGGTAAAAAGATTTCCTCTGGGAAACTTAGACTGTTTAATTGCTAAAATTCTAATAATAACTAGCTTTTACAGTTTTTCAGAAATAATTCATTCAAGTAAATTCAGGTAAATATTGTTTTTGTCTTATCTGAGATTGCATTTCCAGCTCTCTGATAACTTGGTGCTGTCAGAACTTTAATTAAATTATAAATTGCATATTTTTTGAATGAAGTTTTATATCATGACAGTTTTATATCATAAATTAGGAATGAACAATAAAAACCTGAGAGCTGTTCACAACTTTGCTTTTATAGACACAAAATTTTTCATAAGATATTTACTAATAAATTTTCAATATTTATGAATTGATAAGGTAGTAATAAGTTTAATAAGGTGTTACTTACATTTTTACCTAGGAGTAAAAAGATAAAAGAAAAGAAGGAAAAAAAGAAGAGAAAAAAGAAAATTATATCATGGTATGTTAATTTTTGTATTATCTTTTCCAGTGCTAATTTTCTAGCTCAAAAATAGTTATAATATTATCATAACATAATCAGAAATTCCCATAATTTAAAAGCACATACTCCTGGGCCCTTAACCTGTTACTACTAAAGGCATGATTTGTGTTTTCTTTGAGGGAGATAGGAAGTTGAAAATGGGTTGTAGGTCCCATTTCACTCTGCTATTACCCTACTAGGAATATACTCAAAGGAATTAAAAGAATCATATCATAAAGACATATGTGCACCCATGTTCATAGCAGCTCAGTGATAGCCCAATCTTGGAAACAACCCAGATGTCCATCAACTAGAGACTGGATAAAGAAGATGTGGGTTTTTTTTTTAATAAGATGGAGTATTACTCTGCCATAAAGAACAACAAGTTTCATTTATTTATGTGCAAATGGACACACCTTGAGGACACACTAATAAGTGAAATAAATAGGTCACAGATATGTAAGTACTATATCTTTTCTCTGATAATGAGAACCTGTAGGTGTAAAATGAGTTCTAAAATGTAGATAGATTTTGTGAAATAGGAAATATTCAAAAGGAATGTGGTAGGGGAAAGTAATGAGGGGGAAGAATAAATATGATTTAGAAAGAAAAAGATAGTACATATATATAGGGGGTAGTGGGTTGTGGGGCAGGTAAGGATATGGGTAAAAATGGGAATTAACTCGTTTCATATACTGGTAACAAATTCTCAATGTTGAATATGATTTTGAGCTATATATAAAATGTACCAATAAAGAATTCAATTAAAAAGTGGGGTATAAATGAATTAAAAGATTCATATCACAGCAACATATGTGCACCCATGTTCATAGCAGCTCAGTTTGTGATAGCTAAATCTTGGAAACAACCTGAATGCACATCAACTGGAGAGTGGATAAAGAAGATGTTTTTTCTATAAAATAGAATATTACTCTGCCATGAAGAATGATAAGTTTGAGTCACTGATATTCAAATTGATGTACCTTCAGGACATACTCATAAGTGAAATAAATAGAGCACAGATCTGTAAATATCATATCTTTTCTCTGGTATGAGAAACTGAAGATGTAAATGACTTCTAGAATATATGGTAGATATCTTGAAATAGAAAATATTAAAAGGAAAATGTAGTGTAGGGAGTAACAAGGAAAAGAAAAATATGATGGTAATAAAAAAAAAAGGAAAACAAGGGCTGGGGATTTAGCTCAAGTGGTACCTCACCTAATCTGGATGCACAAGGGCCTGAGTTCAATCTCTAGTACCACAAAAAAAAAAAAAAAAAAAAAAAGAAAGAAACAAAGCTATATAGGGGTAGGGGGTTGTAGAGTGGGTGGGGGGATGGGAAAATGAGAATTAAATTTTGTCATATTCTGGGACAAATTCTTAATATTGTATGTGATCATGATATGTGTATATACTGTACCAATAAAGAATCAAAGTAAAAAATGGGATATAAAAATTCTAATTTATCACTTAAAAGTATATATAGGTCACAATAGATAATTAAAGTAAAACAAGCTTGATTTTCATTTTGTAAAATCAGGAGTCAAATTTTTCTCAGCTGTGCATGCATGCATGTCATCATTTAGGTAGTATCTGTCTAAAAGTTAACAGAAGACGTACAATAGCCCTAAATTTATCCATCGTATCTCATTACTTTACAAGACTAAGATACCTTGATTAGAGATCTTCAGCAATATTTAAATTTTTCCATGATGTCCATTGTCGTAAATCTATGGTGACCTCACACTCCAACAGAGTGCAATTGCCCCTTATGTCAGTTCCTCTGGTACTAAGAAACCAGGAGGAGATAGTGCTGGCATAATTCTCAAGTCTTCAAATTGCAGTAGCTGTGATGCTGGGCTGTAACATTCCATTGTGCCTCAGAGCTGTGGCACTTAGCTATAGTATCAAACTGTTATAGGCTACAACATCACAGTAACCCATGGAACTAGTCTGCACTCTTTTGTAAATGAGTCAGTCTGATCCTATTGATTAGAATGTGGCTTGTCCAGCAATGTTCAAGCTGGAGTCTGATTCTAACTTCTCTGTTATTTCCCAATTAAAGTGTTTTCTGTTTAAATCTATTCTTAGTTTGAATTTCCACTTCTACTAAAGCAAAGCCCTGTGCTTACTCATGACCCTTTGTCTTAATGCTATTTTCACTTTGATGGTTCATATTCTTATATAAATCACCTTAAGCAGAGATTAAAATTAAATTAACAAGATATTTGGAACAAGTGAATTTCAAAATCAATAATATTCCATAATAGCTGAATGGGATGTACTATTGAATAGTAATGTCAAATTAGTCAACATTTATGTGGTATTAGTAGATGGACACTACTGTGGAATCTATTATGTGTAAGACTGATCTTGAGGAACATTCTCAAACTTCATCAAATGGAATCTTCTTCAAAACTTATCATATACATCTCAACCTTGATTTTTCAAGAATCAAAAATAGCATTATTTTCTGAAATATATATTTGCCTTTAGCCAATTATTTTGTGTACTTAAACAAATTTTAAGTAATACAATATCTTGTTCTAAGTTGTTTATAACTGATATATATATGTATGTGTATATATACATATATACATATTACATATATATATATATATACATACACACATTAATTCTTGGTTCAATGAAACTGTGAATCTGTAAATAAACACTAATGGCTTTAGAATTTGAAAATTGTGGATAATGTGATCTGGCTAAAGGTTCTATCTATTACTTTGTATTTTGGATTCAGTATCTTATAGTCTATTTAGTTTTTTGGTTACCCAAGGATTTGGGTGGCAATCAGAATGTAAAACCTAGAAATTTTAATGGACTATTTCTGAAACAATCGATTTCTTTTCTAGAGATAATTTCATTGGGGTAAATTAAGTAACCAAAGTCAAAACAACAGATTAATAAAACTACACACTTCTAAACTCTTACATGGCAAGGCCATATGTGCCAAAGTTAATAAAGACTAGATATACAATTTTAAAGATAAATCATGTTTTATCATATTTTCTGATTTCCTCCAAAAGCATCATATACATATTATACTAGAGCTGAAACATTTTATTTTTCATGTTTGGTAGTACTATAAATATTCATAACCACACATCTGTCAAAAAAGGCACCACAGAAAGTGTTTAAAAGCATAGAGGGGGAAAAAATTCCTTGAGTGGTCCTTGAAGAAATCACAATGCATGTTCCATGCTATTGTTCTAGTACTTAAGCTAAAATTTCTGACCTTCAACAAATAAATAGCTTTAGCCTAATGAAGAAAATTCAGAGAATAACAAAACATTCATTTTTGAAAAAAATTAAAATGTTACTCTCCCTTCTCTCTTAGGAACTGTTTCTGACTGCACAGTTATTTTGAACTAGCTCCTTTATAATTCAAATTTTTGGCTTTTTAAAGAGTCACTTTTAAATGTCAAGTTTTTTGTTGTTGGACTGTTTCCTTCACTTGTTTCCCATCCTCCCCCCACCCCGTACATTTATTAAAAATCTTTCATTGTAAAAGCTTTCCTACCTAGTCAAATGATGCTGAGTGTTTAGAATTTTAACAGAAGTATAAACATCCTGCCCTCATCAAATAGCGATACGATCTATACTTGGACCTTTGTAGCCAATGGGCACATCAGCATGTAGGCAACAATAATTTTAACGTAGAATGACAAGACACGACCTCTCCAACAAATCGTGTAGTCTAGACCTAGTACATTAAAAAAAATACTTCAAGATCTATTACCTGATCATGTTGTGAGATCTATTGGTTTCCAATTTATTTTTCTAGACTTATTAACCTTGACTAATCTTCATATTATATTAATTCTGAAAGAATTCTAGAAATCTATGATCTAAATAAAAAGCTAAGGTCTTAAAAGGTAAAGCAAATCATCAGCGTGTACTGTATTAGTTAGGCAAGATTATCTTCTATATTTTCATACTTAAATGTATAAAATGTTTCTCTTGAAACATCTGGAGCTTCCTTTAATGTGATTTAAATTATATGTCTGCAACCAGGAGTCTCCAATCACAATCTTGAAACCAAACATGATTTGTAAAGAGCTCATGATTACAAGATCAAAAAGACTACATTAATATGACATCAGCTCATTAATTTGTACCTTCATTTCTGCCCTCCTGCAATCTAAAAATAGCTTCACTGATTATGGCAAGGTTTTCTTCCTTTTGGAAAAAAGGTAGCATCTTCGCATTTTTCAGTGTTACCTTTGAAGAACATTTAGAAATTCAGAATCAAATCTTGTCTTGGAAAATTTTAAATTTATCTTTACAAAACTGGATAAAAAGAATGTGATCTGAGGAGGAATGTGGATTGAATGAACTGCTGTACATTTCAAAAATTAACTGTCTAGCAGCTATTTCAGCATATGAATGAACAGATACCTGACATCTTGTCTTTTTTCTTTTAACATCTTTGTGCTTCTCTGGTCTTCCTGGAAACCAAACTCCGCTCTAAACAAATAAATCTAAATATCTTAAGTTCTACATATTTGGATGTGAATTGGTTTTACAGATTATAGAAATATTCTCTCATCAAATTATTGCAAGTGGACAGAAAATACATGACTTTTATTTGTGGTTATTTTAAGGTAGATTACTTTATGAAATGAGCATTCATTTCTCTTAGAAAACTGAAAATTAGCCCCTTTCATTGTGCCAGTATTTATTTATTACCAAAAGGACAGATTCTTTCATATCCAGGAAACATTGTAAATGTTGTAAATTTTATTTCTCTAGCAAGGATCCTCCATGTCTTTCTTTTCCCCACATGTGATGGTTTTGCTCAAAACCTCATATTCTGGCAGACTTTTAATGACCACTATATACCGGCTCCAAAATTTCTGGCTCAGTGACTCTGTCAAATGAAAGAGAGGGAGTCTTATAAGGTTTTCTTTTTATTTGTACCTTATTTATTACAATTGACCTAGACTTTGTCTGCCATGCTTACTGGTATATCCCTAGTGACTAGACCGATGTTACAGACAGTTAAGTATTGAATAAATGCAAGCATCAACTGGACCAAGTGGTATAGAATATTCCACAGCATGGGAGAGAGAAAGGTTTGAAGGAAGCGTGCTTTCACTTGTTAGGTAAGGAACATCAAGTTTAGAATGAGGAACAGACTTCCTTTCATTGTATTTTCAAGACTCAAGTAGACTATTCAGCAGACAGAAAGCCAAGCCTTTATTGAGCACTTATTTTTGTTTGTCTGTTTCATTGAGTATCTATACATACAGTTTTTTAATTTAATACATGAATCATTACCTACTTATGTCTATATGATTTAATGACCAAATACCTAAACTTAATCCTTAGACTTTTCTCCTCCCAAGAGGTTGAATGATCTGTCAGTTATCACTTGGCTCAAAGAATCAACTTTAGTCTTAGGGTTGGTCTTTTGAAGAAAGATATTTTTCATCTTAAAACTATAGAGGAGCCCACCAGGAGTCATCAGATTGGCATACACACAGGAATGGTTCCTGGAACACACCAGAATTAAAAAAAAAAAAAACACACTAACAACACAAAGAAGTCCCAACACAAAGATTGAGAACCTCTGTTCCAAGAACCTGGAGCAAAGATTAGTTATTTACTTATCATGAAGTAGAACACCAACATCATCTTTCAAACTGCTTCAGATCTCCTGCCAGCGTTCCCCTATGACAAAACAATAAAAAGCCAAGTAAATATAATAAAAAATACAGAAAATAAACAGTGGCTTTTAAAAAGTATTATTTGAAGGGAACATTTTTGGAAGAAAAGAAAGGAAGTTCAGCATGCAAGCCACAGAACAGTAGTAAACAAGATGACTTAGAAAAAGGTTCTGGAATTCTACTATCAACGTATTGAGGATAAAGCCCTTTTCTTATCATTTTCTTCAACTTTAAAATGATGTATTTTAGACTCAAAGCTTGGTTCTCCCTGATTTAAAAGTTCCAGGTGCCATAGAATTTGTAATTTGCATTCTGCTACTATTATTAATAAGAACCATTTACATATATACAACTCTAGATATTAACATTATTGTGTTTTGACCACTCAGCTCTGCAGTTGGAACCACAAAGAGCCTAAAGGGAAAATTCAGAATTTGTAAATGGTTGTTGCAATTTAAAGGTGTTACATGTGTAACAGGAGCTCCAATTCAAACCTCCAAAGTCAAATCTCCCCAGAAAGAATTTCAGCGCAACATTTCACTAATGCTACAGCTTTTCCCTCCACTCCCAGGGGGTAATCACTTATGTTAAGTCCCTGGGAAAAATAGCAGTCATGTCACAACTCTTTATTTAAATGAAATGTCAATTATTCTTTTAAAAAATTCTGAACATGAAAGGATGCATAATAAAATTAATTATGACAGAATTTCAATAGTATTTCTCAAATAAGACCATCTTCTGTTTTTAGACATCATAATACAAACTATGTCTTGTACTCTGTTGATGGCACATTAAATATGTTGGAAAAATGAAGTTTTCTTATTGTGATTTCACTGTGATTTAAGACTTTTTTTAATAGTAAACTGAGGATCATAATACTTTCATTTTGTTATGGGATTAAATTGGACCATCTCTATGAACCCTCTTTCCAAACTGTGAAGGGCTATAGCAAAGGGAAGATCACCATAGTGTTCAGCTAAAAATAAATTCCTGAGTAATGACAATTGGGAATTTAAATACTCTTTCCTGCCTTTTAGTTTGCACCATTTCCCTCTAGTTTCACTCCTTCACACCATTTCTGCATCATCAGTTAAAAGAGGAAGAACATTTCAGAGTAAAAAATCCATTTAACATCTACCTAAACTTATTCTCCCTCTGCCTTGATACATTTGCTTGTCTTATGTCAGGAAAATGTTTCACCTTAAAGGAGAACCAAAGAGAGAGTTGACCAGCTTCTCTGTAATGTTTTTAATTACCTTAAATAATAGTTGTGGTCTTCTGGTCACTCAGATGGTGGGGTTTTAAATCAAGCCTTTCTTTCTCTTGCTACATGGTGACATGAAGCAATTTTCTTAATACCTCGGTAATGGTTTTGTTACTATAAAATGGGGAAATGATTGCACTGACCAATAAAAATTGATGAAGAGTAAAATGATGTATTTTAAGCAAAAAAGTAATCGACACAGAACACTCAAAATTACTCGGAATACAGTAATAAGAGACAGCTGTAATATTTATGTTAGCATTATATTATTTCTGTATTCATGTATTTATTTAGTTTGCGGTACCAGGGACTGAACTCAGGCCCTTGTGCATCCAAGGTTGACACAGTACCACTTGAGCTAAATCCCCAGCCCTATATTATTTATTTTGACTTTGGTCACTTTGGGGAGGAAATATAAAATAATGCTATCCAGACAGGTGTGTTGCTGTTGTTTGTGTATTTTGGTTTGGCTTTGTCTTGCTGTGACAATATATATTGTGTGGTTCAACACAATATATTTTTATTTTTCAAAGGAAAAATGTGAACTTCAATGTTATGGTACTAAATATAAATAGAATTAACATTATTTTAAGCTAAATAATGTTGTAAATCATTTAATAATGTGTAGCAATGCCAATGGGAAAGAAGATAAGAGTTGACTTGCTTTTTTCATACTGTATTTTTAAAACTCTAAAGAAACTCATATTACCTTTAACGTTTAGAAGAGGTTCTCATATTACAAAAACATCATACTTTAGTGAAACTTTCATGGAATAATTTTTGGATTTTTAAATACAAACACTACCAGTGAGATATTCTGAGGCTAAAAACATGTAATGGGAACAAAATGTCCATGAATGTAATTCATCATAAATTTTCTTGTCATGATCATCTGCACAGACTATTAGAATGGGACAAAAAGCCATATAATAACTTGTGCATAGTAAAAAGTCAGCATACGGAACACAAAATGTAGTTTGTTGAATTCTGGCTACCCGTGGAAGGACTCCAGAGACTGTCTCCAAGTAGCTTATTATGTTACCATCTATTTAAACTCAAGGTAATGATGCAAAGTACTTTAATGAGTAAATGACAAAATATAAAAGAAATGGTGCATCAAATGTGAAAAAAGATGCATTAACAGCTACTGTTGTATCTTTAGTATTGGATGAAACCAGTAACACACACACATCCAATAATATATATATATATATATATATATAGTATCTATCTCTATATATGTATATATACATATATGAATATATACACACACATATATGTCCAGTAATATATATAAGGCTATATATATATATATATATATATATATATATATGTATTCAATGTCCATATATTATGGATGTATATTTAACCTCTCTGTGGTGATAACTTCAGTATGAAAGTGAGCATCTGAAAAGATTGCAACCACTTTTAAAGAAGTCATGCTATCATCCACTTAACAGACTTTGATATTGCTGATGATTGACTTAAAAAGAATTAAAGGGAAGCAAATTTAAATTCACTAAACGGTTGTTTAAAAATCTACTATATATTGACAATTGAATTGAAATGAACTTTTAAAAGAATAATTTTTTGCATATCTAAATTATAAACCACCAACCAGTTCTGCCCGATCAATATAATTATCCCTGTTTAAAACTGAGTAATTGAGACTTAAAAGGAATGCCACAGTTGGCTGAGGTCACAGAGAAATAGATGGTTGCTCTAGTGCTCCAGTTTGAATCTGTGTCTCTCAGACTTTTAATATTTGACTATTGCCATTTTATAAGTACACATGAACAAATCATTAATCATTTCTTTTGTTGTAAAACAAACATGGCTCGCTGTAAACCAAGCTGGGTATTCAGGACTTTCTTATCACTTTATTGCATCTTCTTATCACTTGTTTTCTCTTAGCAACCTTGAAAGTAAGAAATATATGATAGTATATTATCAAGACAGTGGAAGAAATAATCCTTCTAATTAGTTTAATATCACTAGTGATCTGATGTATGAATGAATATATAACTGAAGCCATTAACTGATTTAACAGTAAATTCCACGTACATCGAGATATAGATGAAACTTTTAGTGATTTTACTATTTATTTGTAAGAGCTTTATGGTGTTTTTACTCAGTAAAGTGATTTTGGTAGCCCAGAATTACAACTAACAAGAAAAGGGGTCTTCTTTCATCAAAACATTACACTGGCAAGTATTGTCATGTAACACCTCTGTGTTTGCCAGAGTACTACATGTAGTATTATTTTAACCTTAGTTTACTTTTCAACATTTACTTATCTTCTTCATCAAGAAATCTCTGTGTCAGCCATTCATACCCAGTTCAAGGAACACTAAATTTTTCATTTGACATTCTTCACCAGGATCCTCTCTGTCTGGCACATTCTTCCCTTCTTTTTACCTAATACTGTTTTCTATGGAAACTCACTACTGTCTCACAATATTGTCATCCTTGTTGGTACTTCCTGTTTCCTAATTTCTACACTTAACTTTATATTTATGCATGCAATACAACAGCCAGAAAGCGTTCCTGTAACTGTGATCCTCAAACCCCATCCACTTTCTGGTTTAACTTTTTATATTTTATTTTCAATAGATTTTTTTCATGTAGATGATGCAAAATTTGAAATTACATTGATAATAGAATGAGGTGTATTCCTATTTACTTTTTTTAAGTTGAATTCTTTATTGGTACAATTTATATACATCTCAAAATCACGTATAACATTGGGGAATTTGTACCAGTATATGACACAAGTTAATTCTCATTTTTACCCATATCCCTACCCACCCGCACCTCCTCCCCCCCTTTATACATGCTCTTTCATTTTCTTTCTGTATATTTATTCCTTCCCCTCATCACATTCTCACACCAAGTTCCTATTTTCTTTTTAAATATTTTAAATATTCAGAAATATTTAACCAAAACTTATTATAATTTCCATAAATATAACACATTTTTGTTTGTCCTTTTTTTTTTTTTTTGAGACAGCGTCTCACTTTGTAGTCCAGGCTGGCTCTGAGCTCACTATGTAGCCCAGGCAAGCCTCAAACTCAGCAATCCTCCTGCCTCTGCCTCCTGAGTGCTGGGGCATGAGCCACCATGCCTGGCTTTATTTCTCTTTTTTACTTCCAGGAAACTAGGTAATTAGATCATGTGTGTAGTGTAATGTATAACTAAATGAAAATCAGTGTTGTTAAGTCATGTAATATTTAAACTTTTTTAGGTGATGATCACACTTTTTGATAGGAATTTTTTTTCTTTTTGTCTTTTTTTACACATATACCTGTACATATGCTACATGATATATGCAACAGAATTATGGATATATATATATATATATATGTGGATACATATATATATATATATATATATATATATATATATATATATATAGTATTTGTTTACTTGAAGTGAGCAAGGTAGAAAACATCTTTTATTGTCTTCTCTTGAATCACTTCACTATAGTCAAAATATTCCATATACAATTTTAAGATTTGAAGACTATAGTTACTCCATTCTTCATGTTCAATATCACTAAAATATTTAACATTAGAGTTTTGTTTTATGCCATAAAATGTGAGATATTTCAAAAAAGTATTCAGTTTCCTAGAGGCAAGTTTATTCTGAAAAGCACTATGTGGGTCATAACAGTAAATCTTGATCTGGATTTTAAAGTTCTTTTCAAATGAATTGTTGTTTATAATATAGGTCAATTATCTGTAAAATTGTTTGCCATTACATGAGGTTGGTTCTATATGTGAAGCCCATATGGAAATTATTTTTATTCTACAATCATTCATTCTTTTTT
>PVIC010009007.1:0-25334 GCA_004025085.1 Thryonomys swinderianus | reverse complement strand
GTACCCAATTAAAATTTTGTCTTGGCAAAATCACTGCTCCTAGAGGACAGCTATTCCCACTTGATGTCTATAATCTAGGGCTGGGCTTTTACTGTAACTTCAGTGTCAAGCAGTTGCAACACCTGTTTGACTCAAAATCCTACACTCTTTGCTATCCAGCTTGTTTTAGGAAAATTACTACAAATCTGCTTCATATTAAAAACTTCGAAAAGAAAAGCAAGTGAAAAGAAAATTGTAGACACTGCACTCTCTTCTTCCTTAAAAATGTTTCCATGAATTCATTCATTGTTTACCTATGTTTTCTATGGGGAGGGTAAAATTAAGGCATCAACGGTGATAAACGGAAAGCTGATAACAGCATTCATTGCTTCCCTGGAACTCAGCGCCGGCCATGCTGGTACGTGAGGAGGGGCTGAGTATTAATCTCTCTGAGTCTCGCTCCATGTTTGCTTCATGTTTTGGAAAAGCGAGCTAAGGCACTTTTCCTGGACGTAGCAAATCTAAGGAGACCTTACCAAGTGGTTCCCTGTGTAGACTCTGCGAAGCTTGTTTACAGGATGCTGGAGTGAGGGAGTGGGGCTGGGCCACATGTGGTAGGATTGGGGAGGAAAGAACGTCCAATCTCTAAGCCATAATCCAGTTTCTCAAAGCTCCTTTTCTGATTATTCGCTCTTGGAATCATTTTTTAAATGGGAAAAAAAAAACCTTCTTTTGTTGATTTCACTGAAAGTGTGTGTGTGTTTGCTTTGAATCACGCTGTGTGTGTTAACAATGTTTACACACCCGATGACAGAACACACATTCTGAATTTTGACAGAGAATAAATAAGGTCAGCGTTTGTTGCTACCTTATGCTAGAGATACCGACACATGCATGCAAACCGTGAGAATATTCCGCACAACATAATTTGTCTTTTCAATGAGCAGCTGTAGCTCTGTGGGCTCAGAGATGCCATTTTTCCCCGATTTTTTTTTCCCCAAAGAAATTAAATCATCCATTTTCAAGCAGACAGGTATTGTGCGAAATCAACTGAATAAGCACATAGCTGTGGTTTATTCTGCTTTTTTGCTAAACAATAGTAAATGTCTCAAATATTATGATAATTAAGCCAACACCCACGGTTCTCTAAAATGAAACATCAAAAAAATCAAGTTATCATTATATATGTATGTAATATATTGCTATAATTAATGCTATGCAGTTTGGGTGTTTTATGCTTATATTTGCATGTGTTTCATCAGGTGATGTTCATGTATCAGAAAGCTAAATCAATTTCCATTTTTCTTACTGATACTAGTTTTTCCAATTCTGCTATAGAAAATTGTTATTATTAGGATAATGTGACTTCTATAATCTCAGAAGTCTTTGTGGATCATGTATTGTCCGAGTCACTGTGGGAATTTCAATATTAATATTTCATGGATATATAAAATGTGTGCCTCCTACATAAGGCTAATATAATAAAGAAAACATAGGCTTAGGTATTGCCTTCCTGTGATGAAACTTTCCATTACTACGAACTTCCACCCTCATACCTATAATAACTCGAGATATTGTATAAAAAAATCCTCAAGATATCAGTGGCATCTTCACTTGTAATCAGTGCATTTATAATGAGGTATCTCTAGTCCTTTCTAACAAACGCTTTTATAACATTTATCACGATATGTTAGCACCAAATCTATCATTTGGCTCCTCCTTCCCATGCATCTATTATATGGAAATCAAATGAACATCATTCTGATTAAAAGCTGTGCACTAAGGGGAAGGTGTAAAAATATTTTGAAAACACACTGCATTGCCACAATATTCTAGGCAACAGAAGAGGGCTCCTATGATGTTACAAGATTAACTGTTGCACTGGCCAATCATAAGTAAAGAAAAAAAACTAACAAACTTGCTTTTGAGGGCTTTATTGTGTGATTAAGTGAATATTCAAAATAAATGCATCACAGAATCCTCACCATGCTACACATTTTTAAACAAAGTGTACCATTTACACTCCAAGAATATTTTTTCCCTAAGGACTGAAACTGTAATATACAGAATATTTGGCTTCCAATGTCATACAAGGTTTAGAAGAGAATATACAACAAAGGGTTTTAAATTCATATTATGTCAGTTGCTTCATCTCCCCGGGGAACAGTACAGAAGGATCCCCTGGTCACTGATCTGAGGCGGCCAGTCAAGGAGCACAAGGCATTTCATGCAGCCCACCCAGTTATCAATGGCTTCCAGGAGAAATGAAAGGCTCTCTCAAAGGAGGATCAGTGTGGGTTACTTCAGAGAGCGAATGAGGCTCAGAAGGCAGGAGTCCCACAGTAAGTTTAAATATTTGGGGTTCAAAAGGAAAATGCTGCTAAAGGACTTTATTCCATTTGGACTTCTCATCTTAGACTTTTAATAAAGGGTTCTCTCAAATAATGAGTAGAACCTTAGCTCCATTTCCCCCCATTTGATTGAACTAAAATAGAATAAGTAAGTAGATTTGGAATTGTAGTAGACTTCCTAGAAACAAATGCAAGCTTTTGTGCATTTCAGTTTATATGATCATCAAGCTAAAATTTTATTTAATTGTTTTAACAAAAAGTGAAGTATATATGAAAGGGAACATTGAAAAACTGACCAAAAAAAAGAGAGATCTTTTTAACAACCCCATAATATCTATGACTAATGACTCCCAACTGTCATGAAATACTTTTTGCTGCAAATTCATTTAAAAATGAATTTCATAAGGAATAAGTAAATGTGCCAACTTTCAAGAACTCATAGTATTTCATGTTTGAAGAAAATAAAACTTAACTGCATTTTCCCATTCACAGACATATGATGTTATTAAAATATTTGGTTCATAACACCCACAGAGATGGACAGAGCTATGGGTTTTGAATTTAGATTTGTGAATATTTGTCTACTTTTTTAAAAGATCTTTATTGGTACATTTTATATACACATTATATACATACTCAACATTGAGAATTTGTGCCAGTATACCACATGACTTCATTCTCAATTTTTTCCATTTCCTTACCCAGCCTACAACCCCCCACCCCCTATATACATAAGATTTGTTTCCCTTTTTACCATCACATTTTATTCTTTCCCCTCAGTACTTACTCCTAACCCTCATTTCCCTTTGAATATTTTCTATTTTTCAATATCTATCACACAGTCTAGATCTCATTTACATTGTTTCTCATACTACAGAACTTACGAGTATATCCTCAAGGTACATCCATTTGATTATAAACAACTCAAATATAATTTTTATGGCAGAGTAATATTCCCTTTTCTAGAAAAATCACGTCTTCTTTATTAAGTCTATAATTGATGGATATTTGGATTGTTTCCAAGATATCACAAACTCAGCTAATATAATGGCTTATTTTTAATATTCTGGATAACTTCTATGTATATAAATATGTATAATATGTGTGCATATATACATACATAATTTCTATATATGTGTATATATAAACATAGATGTATATATGTAGTTAATGTTTTTCATGGATAGATAATAAAACTACTACTGAAATATTTCAAATATTATTCATATATTTGGGGGAATAATTAAAAAGGAGTCTCACTAGTCTACTGAACTTCTTATTTGAATCCAAAAGTCTATTTCTTTTCAGTATTTGTTACTACTTTATCACAGTCAGTTTAATGCTTTATTTTCCATTTCTCCTATTAGGAGAAACCACTTCTCTCTCAGCATCTGTGTTAGCACCTCAAGCTCCATCAATTTCCAAATGAAAGCATATTTTTATTCTCTTGATTATCTATCCCAATTCTGTCCCACTCTACCCTTTATTAGTTATCACGGCTGACATCATAGAGCAGTTCTCAAGTAAATTTGAAGTACAGATATTGCACAAAACAAATCTGTTATATTACAATCCACCATAAAAATCACACTTATGCCAAGGCAAAGAAGAATATGGTAGTTGATAGTAGATAGATAAGAGGCAGATTCCAAATTTAAGCAGATGATAATAGGGTAAAACGTAACAATAATAAGCTCCCTTTTAAAATCTGTTTCTTCAAGTGCAGTCTCAGAATCCCAGAACAAAGTTAGTATTGGGTAATTAAAGAAAAAGTGTTTCAGATGAACCCTTAAAACAATGGACTTCAGCTGGAAGACATTCTCCTACAGAACAGTCAAACCACATTGAGGAGCTTCAGACTCAAGTACACCTTTCACTAAGGAAGCTGCGATTCTTTGCCCTCCTGGAGGCACCGTTTTTCACGGCAGTGAAAGAAATCTCTTCCGAACAGAGTAAACCTGTGAGAAGTGACCATCCGAATCCCCGCTGAACTTTCTTCTGTAACATGTTTTATCCTTCATGCTAACCACACCTCTCAATTTGAAGAGGGATATCAGGTTAGTAGATTTTAGTAGCTATCTTGCTCTGCCAGTTTGTATAACAAGCATGAAAAAAGCAGTAGACTGCAAGCTAACTGATTGATTTTATGTCGGCAGGGAGCTGTGCAAACCTTAAGTCATCCTAAGTTATTACTGTCTTTCCTATATACTGACTTCAACCTATAGATAGTGTAAAAAGGCAAATTTGTAAAAATTCCAAAATTGTTTTTATTTAAATGTTTTATGAGAAAGGCAGGGTTTTGTTGTTGTTTTGTTTTGTTTTTGCAACGTTTTCTAAAAATAATATATTTCCCTAGCTAGGCATGCTGTCACATATCTGCAGTTCCAGCACTTGGGAAGCTGAGGCAGGAGGATCACCATGAGTTGGAGGCCATCCTGGGCTACATAGTGAGTTTGAGGCCAGCCTGAGCTATATAGCAAGACTCAATCTCAAAAACAAAACAAAACAAAAAAACAAATGAATACATATATATGCATATATGTATAGTTTGTGTATTTCTCTAGCCTATAAAATTTTCATCAGCTAAGCTTTTCAAAAAAATCAGCTTAATTAGGTAATGATATCTACTTTTAAACTGAGTAATTATTATTGTCTAGGTCCATGGCTATGCTTTGTACTTTGTAAATGTTATTAAATTTTCATTATGATCTTGATAGCTATCCATTCACAATTTGCCAAGGGAGGGGCTCAAAACTCAGAGATATCAAGCACACATTTCCAAATCTATGCAAAAGGTAGATCCACATACAGGATTAGAACTTCTGTTTTATTCTATTTTCAGAAGCTCTTTCTAATGTTAGGCTGTTGAAGTCTTTCTTTCTGCCTTTCTGGGGTACATTAGAAGAGAATAAGCAATATTTTGCCATTAGGACATTTATAGGAATGAGTTAAGATTCTAGACAATAAGGCATTAAACACTGATTTTACTTTTTGTATCACAGATGCACCAAAAATTCTAATAATATACTCTCAATGAAATTATTAGTGAAAAATTGTTATGATTTTCTTAGGGCTGAAATATACTTGATTCATTTCATGTAAATACAGTTCTTGAGAGGAACAGATGCATTGTACATAAATAAGAAACAGTCCTTGAGAGATTGTTACATTGATGTCAGGTGTTCTTAGGATTTTTAAAATACATAGAATAATAAAAGCAAAGAAAAAGTGAGAGTACAAGGAAAGAAAAAGAAATTTTAAAAAATGCACAATAGTGAAGGTGAAAGAAGAAGGAATTGTGTAATAGGGGGCCCTCCTTTCCTTGTTAGGCTACCCTCTTACTTTTTAAAATTGATTTTATTGGTACATTTTATATATACATTATAATCACTAACAACATTAAGAATTTGTACCAGTGCATGATATATCTTAATTTTCATTTTCTCCCAATTCCCTGCCCTCCCTACTTCTCTATGACCCCTATATACATAAGCTTTTTTCCCTTTCTTTTTTTGACCAACAAATTGCTTCTTTCACTTGTTTACTTATCCCTACACTCCTTTTCTCTCTTCTTTTTGAACATGGCACTGTGAAACAGGAAGAAAATATCCTCTTAATTTTAACCCTGGTCCTTGATTTTGTTTGTTTGTTTTTGGTCCGCAACAGTTTTAGAACTAGACATACATGCTATGAAACCATGCAGTATTTGTCAGTTCTTTGTTGCTGTGACCATGTATCTATAAAAAAATAAAGGAGGGAAGTTTTATGTTGCCTGCCTGATTCAGAGAGAGAAAGGGAGGCAGGGGGAGAGGACAGGATACTGTCCCAGAGTCTATTCTCCCACAACACACTCCTTTCACTAAGTCCCACATCCTAATATCTCATTCAACCATGAGCTATTGGAACTAACGCACTGTAGGGTGATTATCCTGAGGATTCACTGACTTCCCCGCAACCTATCAGCTGACCTCTGGTGTACATTTGGCATCCAACCCATCACTTGCTGGTGTGTCCATTCTCCAATCATGATGGTTTTGAATTCTATCTTACCTACTCTGCTCTGCTAACTTTATATGCAGCGTCAGCACCTCTTTCCCAAATTAAACTTCTTCTCACTTGTCTTAACCCAATAATGTATCTTCTAGTACTTAATTAATCCTTGGTCCAGTAAGTAAAATGTCTTCATCTAGCTACAATGCAAAAGTTTGGGAACCTGCAAATCAACATCCTAGTAGAACTTTGTGTGGCTAGGGTACACAGGTGGCATCTTTTCATTAGGTTCTCCCATGTGGTGGGGCTTTACTTCTCTGAGGTCTTTCTCCGGGTCTCTAATTCTTGGAGGCCAAACTCTAATGAGCTAAACATCTCTGAAAGTCCCTACCTTCTAATACCACCTACTGGTGATTCAGCCTCACGAATGTGAAAGGGGATAAATGTGCACTCAGACCACAGCAAAAACATTCCAGAATGCTGACATGACAGGGTATGAAAAATATCACATGCAAAGCTCCAAGTGTCCTAAGACCCCATCAAGAGCTCGCTCTACTCACTAACGTCTAATTCGTGACTCTCTCCTGAAACAGGAGCTGAAGCTTGGTTGGAAATTTGCTGTTTTGATCCTCAAGTGTCCAGTCCCCGGACTGTTTCTATTGCTCCCTCCGGCTTCCCTCACCCTGCCTGCTGTGTTCTGTCCTCTCCTCAGAGATCCAGGGGTGCAAATCCTGAGAGCGAGCTATTGGATCACTGGCCACACAGATCAGAACAACACTTTGTCTGATCCTGATCAGAGTTCCCTTAGTCTCCATCCCCACTGAAAGGGCTTGTGGGTCATGTGGGCCTCTGTATATTAACCTACATGCACAAAAACCAGATAATAATATTTTTGTTCTGAATAAATTGAGAGAGCTGTTACCATCAAAACTTGTTGATTTGCTACCTAGATTGATAGCTCTGTGAAGGGTGTACTTGCTATTCATTGATAAAAACAGCTACCACTCACTAAATGTCTCTTATGCACCACTTCCGCCTCTGAGAGCTTTCTCTTCAGTTTCTCATTACACGCTCACTCCAGCTCTCTGAAGATGCACATGTGTCCATATCACAGGTAAGAGTAGTGCAGCTCACAAATGCTAAGAAATTTACCTTAAGTTCCATAATCAGCGAGGACAGAGAAGGGTTTTGCATAAAGACTGTCTGACTCCAGAACCTTTGATCTGAGAATATGGCATGTAATTATGTTCAAGAAACTCAGGAGGCTCCCGGGTGCTTCGGCTTTCTGTTTTGACCTGGGCTCATTTGGGTGATGGTCACTTGTTCAAAATCATCCAGATAATAGGAGTAACTGAGAATTTGATATTGGAAAGAGGTAGTTCTTCCTTACACTGGACATTGGAGGTTTGTGCGTCTGTTTGGTCACCCACGTCAAAAGCCCTCACTGTTTATGAGAAAGCCACTAGTGGAGCAGTCACCCCGGCAACACTTAGGCTTTGCCAGCTGCGGGCACAAAGGGCATGTGTGTATGTGAGAACAGCAACAACAGCTCAGCCCAAGTGTTTTCGGAATCTTTAAAGAAGTAAGAAGCTTTGCAAAATCAGCTAAAAATTGTTCCTGAAAACCTTTTCATGTTCTCTTAAGTCTACATGAGCAATGCACCATGCCTAGAAAGATTCATGGCCATGCAGCCATCACTCAGGAGCCTTTCCTTATGCCCAGTGCTTCTCCAGAAATTGCACAGAGCTCAATTCCAGGAATTCCTTAAATAGCAACTTTTCCTCTCAGTCCCAGTTTTGAAATGGCCTAGTCCATATCCTGACCATCTAATCCCTTTTGAGTGCACACTATGCCAACTCCCATGATATGTTGTGTTGTGAGACAGTTTTATCCATTATAGTGTCCTTCCTTTGAGCTATAATGTGCTACCCATGAATGCCAGATACACTTTAGTATAGCTCAATGGCAGTGTAACATATTTCTGCACACACATGGTTCATTGTTTACCACCAAGATATAAGTTACACATTGTCCTTGATGAGGACTGGCTCTTATAGGAATCTATCCTACAAGAATACTGACACAAATGTATAAAACAGAAATGCATGAGGACTTTTATGGGTGGAACCAGCACAGAAATTGTCCTGGCAAAACTAATGGTCATTATAAGATCATAGGGATTTCTGCGTCAGTGGAAGACAGGAATGAATTATCTCCCATCATAAACATTTGAGTTACTGTGCTCTGTAAGAGAGACATTTCTGGTCTTGCCTTTTCTATTTGATTTGTTTTACCTCCAAACTCTGCCCATGCTGTGGAGCTGAGTAAAGGAGGAGATCAAGCTAAGTCAGCACTAAGAGCCTTCACCTGCTCCCTCAGCTGATTGGGCAACACTTCTAAATAAATCCAATCTGCTGTCAATCTAGCCAGAGCTGAAACAGCCTGCCTTAAGCAGAGCCAGCATAGCTGTGCTAGAGTTGTCTGACACTACCACGGAGGGTCTTGTGATGTTTGGAGAAGTCTTCTAAACATACCACCATCCTCAGAACATACTTCTCACACGTCAGTTCGGGCATTCCTTAGCTCCCTAGAGAACAGTACACATGAGGTGGTTGCAGGAACAGACATGAATGACAGTTTGCTTGCTGAAAACAATACACAGTCTACTTGGGGGACTCGTGTCAGTCTGGTAGACTGAAGATTTTGTGAGGGAACAAGGTGGAAGCAAGACTATACCACCACATCATACTACTATGAAATGAGGGAGGAAGACAGATTTGATGGAATCTTTCTACCGGTCTTTAACTTCTTATGGATTCACTAGGAGGAAGAACACCAGGGCAACAAAATGACCAAAGTGAGCCGGGCGTGGTGGCTCATGCCTGTAATCCCAGCACTCGGGAGGCAGAGACAGGAGGATTGAGTTCAAAGCTTGCCTAGGCTACATAGTGAGCTCAGAGCCAGCCTGAACTACAAAGCGAGACCCTGTCTCAAAAAAAAAAAAAATGACCAAAGTGACCGAGCTCTTCCCCCACAAAAATACAACCTTCAATCCCAGTCTCCTGCAAGAGAGTCTAGTTTATTTCAAATATTGGGAGGAATCTACCTCAGAGTCTTCTAGAAAGAGCCCAGCCCAGTTCCAGTTTTCTGCATGAACTTCAAAAGCCTGCCTTCCTGCTCTGACCATGCTGCCATGGTCTGCAGTGGAGACACCCATTAAGTCATTACTTCTGCAGATTAGCTCAAAGCTCTTCCTGCTACACAGGCTCAGACTCTAGTCCTGAAAATCCAGGCCCAGAAAGTTTGTCTCATTTTCTATCCAGCTCAAAGTCTACTATATAGCACATGGTAGAGAAATAGACACCACCTCTGAAACTACAAATGTATCTTCCTGTTTCATCACTATAACAGAACACTTGAGAAACCAACTTCAGAGTGGGAGATTTGCTTTGGCTCCCAGTAGGAGTTTCCTTGGCCTTGCTGGAAAGACACGACATCTGATAGTAAGTACATGGCAGACCAAAGCTGTTGATATCAGGTGAATAGATAAATTAAATAACACATGATCAAGAAAATACTTAAACCTCTGCACCATCTACAAACACAAATTGGTATGATTTTAGAGAACTGCAAACATAAATGCATGATGTCTACTGAGTTTGGGAGAAGCCCTCAGATGGACTGCTAATTCTTGATCATCAGCTTCTCCCCAGTCTCTGCCTTCCTTTCTTTGCAGTCATCTGTATTGTTAGTGACCGTGTTTTAGAGTAACTTTAAGAATGGTGAAAAATCTGAAGCTGGTTTCAGCGAATTTTAACTTTTTGATTTTTTTTAATCTCTAAGTTGGCTCACAACTATGTTGAATGACTGTTCATAAAATAGGGCTACTAATAAGGGATTAAAATGAAAATGCTAGTTAGGTTGGTAGTGAAATAGGTTTTTGTACTAATTAGGTTATTTTAGAAAGCGTCAGTTTCTATTCTCAGTACATACTTCTCTCATTGGCATTATCGTAATTGGACACTTTGCTGATATAATTTCAAGAATTTCAGGGTCCTCTACTCCAACAGATTCACACTCAGTTAACACCGCCATCTCACAGGCATAACTACATATGAGCACATGTATTCACAGGCACACACATGTACAGGGTCACACAATCATTAAATGCTAAAGATACACGTTTTGATACACTTTGGATGACATGAGTGTAACACACCAACCTTTCACTGGACATAGACTGTGGCATGAAATAAGACATCATTAAGTGTAAAAGAAGACAGACCTGAGCTTGATTTCTGCAACACTCATGGAGAGGGAGAGGAAATCCTTAGGCAGGTGACATTCTATAGGTCTGATTCCCCAGATGTTGTGAAAGTTAAGTTAGATAACATATTGAAAACATGACTTATTAGGAGATAGACATAGATACATGATAGATATAGATAGATAGATAGATAGATAGATAGATAGATAGATAGATAGATAGATAGATAGATAGATGATAGATACATAGATACATAGATGATAGAGCTGAGACATCAAAAGATCATGTTCCTCGTTTCTATTCAATGGGGTAAATTCCTATGACTATGTGCTAGATGTAATGACAACAATATACCAAAATGTTTAAGAAAAGTCATAACAAATAAACCTGGTGAACTCTGACTATTCAGAAAAGGTTCACAACGGTCATAGATAGATAGATAGATAGATAGATAGATAGATAGATAGATAGATAGATAGATAGATAGATAGATAGATGTTCTTCTGTTTGATATAACTTAAATTTTTCAGACTTAAGAAATTGCATAAATACTAAACTTGTATTGAACACTCTATTCCTGTTTGAGGAAAGATGAAAACTACCTTCAGTAGCTGCAGTGGAATAAAGCAAATGCCATCACTGGAATCCCAAAGGACTCATATCCGTCACTAGCACCTCGGATACTGCAATAAGACAGACATGAAGCTATGCTAATAAGCACCTTCCTAACGCTGGTACTATCCCCAACCACACCACTCCTTACACAGCTTCTGCGGTGTGCGATTTCAGAGTAGCTTATTTTACCACTTCTCTGTCTACAGAATGTGTCTTGACATTTTTCATGTCAAATTATACATGAAAAATGATAGGTACTTGGCACATTGGATTAAAAGATGAAACTATTACCACTGTCACTAGGTCCTGAAGGCAATATTAAGGATTGAATATTTTAAAGATTTTTTTGGTAGAACGCACAGTCATCTTTCTGATTATTATTTTTAAGAGTCACTTTCATCACTACTTTCCCTCACTAATTAATAATAAAAATAAAGATCTAAGGGTCACTGACCACCTTAGAAATATTAGGGAATATGCTGAGATATGACACCTGCTGCCTTGTTACATTAAACAAACACCTTCTGGGAAATGAACTATTCTCAGTTTTTCTGCTTTAATAGTTTCCAGTTTTTATTTTTTACTACATGCTTACAGTATGTAATGATTACATTCTTCATGAGAATTGGTGTTGTGGTTTGAGTTTTAAATATCCCCCAAGGGAACATGTACAAAGGGTTTGATCACAAGTCTATAGTGTTATTGAGAAGCTACAGATTTTTAAATTTTATTTATTCTACTTTATTGAAAAAGAAGGATAAACCAAGGGCCTTTGGACGGATCTATAACTACTAGCAGTTGTTTTTTTTTTTTAATTTTATAAGACAGTCTTGGAAAGTTGATAAATTGACCAGTCTGGGCCAGAACTTGCAATCCTCCTGCCTCAGCCCTCACAGAATGGTGGGATTACAGGTGTGTGCACCACATCAAGGCAAAAGAGATTGTGGAATTTGTAAGAGGTGGGGTTTGGTGGTAGGAAGTGACTACCTCAGTATGTGTTGTTGAAGGGTATATTGCAACGTTGACCACTTCCTCTCTCTGCTTTCCGGAAACCAGAAACTAAGCAGTCCTCTACTACGTGTTCCTTCCTGTGATGTTCAGTATCACTCAGGCCAGATAATCTCTAGGGACTCGGAACTGAAATCTAAAAAACCACAAGCTAACATAAAGGTTTTTTCCTTTTAAATTTTTATCTTAGGTATTTTACCATCATGACGAAAAGCTGAGTAACTCAACAGATGAGGAAATTTATACCTGTGAGTTACTTGAAGCAGCAAATTAATCTGGTGCCTCTGATCTGAACTCTAAACCAAAGTCTTCAAGAGATTAGTCAGTTGGAACTATATAGTCCATTGAACTCCACCTGAAGACTATGCAAAACTGGAGAAAGTTTAAGGTGTTTATTGGGGTACTTTACTGTAACAGGTCATTCTTTTCTCAGTATTTTGGCTTATCACTTTAAACAATGACTTCTGAAGCTAACCAGAGAATTTCTAATTGTGGCCAGAGAAACCCTCAGTTTCCTTGGTAGCCACATGAAACTATGGACATATGTCCAGCTCTCCTCACAAAATTCACCTTATAAAATAATACCCTTCATATTTATTTCATGTTGGCACATCTTGGGCTATTTCCCTTGTCAGAAATAGTGAAAATGTAAATGAAATTCATGTAAATGTGGCACACCATTCCAAGTTATAATGAAGCATTTGAATCCTATTTCGTTATTCAGCTTAGCTATTTCTCTCATTTCCTGGTCACCTGAAAATATGATCATCTTATTGCATGTTATTATGCAAGTTATCTGCAAATATGCTAACTACTACGTCAGGACTGATAACAGAGCCTGTCAGACCCACTGGACCCCTTCCATTTCACATGGAACTACTGTGTGTGTGTGTGTGTGTGTGTTTAACATGCCCAAAACTGCCACCCAGTGTTCCCCTGTAATTCTACAATAAAAAATCATCCATATATGACTGATAAAAAAATTCAGTGTACTCATAGAAGATTAAAACAAGTTCAAAGCAGAACAAAAAGGAAAATGATTAAGAAAAGAATCATACCATATTTACACTACTTATGCCAGGGTTATGAATGTAAACCATATGAAATATTAATTCAGGTCAATCTCTTTAATTATAGAAAATGCTGCTTCAAGAACAATGAATAAGAGGGTAATAGTTGCTAAATGCTCTGGTCAATAATTTAATGAACATGGCAAAATTCTCCATCATAATTTTAAGCATGTTTATTCACATTGCTCGGTTGAGTAAAAGATATGTTCTAAAATATCTTAGTTTTTAAAACCGGTAAAATAAAACGAAAATAATTTCAATATGAAGCTTTGCATCTGTTACTAGAGACCAAAGTAATGTAAGATATGCAAATGTATACGGATGCCCACCCAGAGACAAGTTTAGAAAAGTGCCACCATTCCACCTGGGCCTGCGGAGCAGAGGACTCAGTCACAGGCCCAGGGTTCAGTGTAGTGTCCTGTACAGACCAGTATCAGGAGGCTGGAGACTCTGTGCTGGATGTCAGGAGCCAAGGTCTAAGGCAGAGGTGACGACGGGAGCCCTTGGGAAGAAACAGAAGCGAGCCTTCCTTCTCCATTTCTCTTTGAGCCTATTCGAACAACCAGCCTACTGGTCGGTGTCACTCACACCCCACACCCGGGCTGGGTCTTCTGTAAATCCTTTCAGCCACACCCAGAACTAAACTGATCTAATTTAGCACTGTATTTCTTATTCAAATTGGCAAAATCAATTAACCATCATATCCTGAAAATAATTAAATACTATTATAATAAAAAAGAAGTGTAGAATATGTATCAATGCAGATTGAGAATGTTATTATTTATTTATTTATTTGTTTGTTTATTTATTTATTTATTTATTTATTTATTTATTTATTTATTTATTTATTTAATTTTTTGAGACAGGGTCTCACTTAGAAGTTCAGGCTGGCCCTCAACTCACTATGGAGCCCAGGCAAGCCTCAAACTCAGCAATCCTCCTGCCTCTGCCTCCTAAATGTTGGAATTATAGGTGTGAGCTACCAGGCCCAGCACTGTGGCATGTTATACTGATTGCTGGCATGTGTGAGTCACCACGCACAGTACTGTTGTATGTTGTTACCAGGGATCCAACCAGAGATTCTGTGCTTGCTAGGCAGGTGCCAGAACAACTGAGCTAAATCTTCAGCCCATTAAATGCATATTCTTATAAGATTAATAATTATAGTAGATTCTAGTATTTGTAACCAAGAACCAAAACAGTTTAGTATCTTTGAAGAACTCATTCAATATATGGTAAAACTTTAATTCATCATTCACTGAATTATTTACAGGATCTCTGAGTGCAGACTATTTGACAAAATGCTGGATTATTCTATTTTCCCCAAATGAATCAACACTTTTAATTTGATCTCCAAATTATCTGAAGGATTTCCCAGAATTAATGTTTACTAAATTATCTATCCTGCAAAATGGAGATCTTAGATTGAATGTAATTACTTCAGGTAATCAAATAAATCTTTCAGGCTGTTATCTTATGGAAAATGTACCCAGTCAGCAAGAAAGGAATATGCATTCATGTCTTCCATGTCAGAGGTTTTCCTTCAAAGAGTACTAGTCATATTCAAATTACAACTGTTGATTCTTCACACATTTCAGAGTTTGCCAAGAGAAACAGACTCTGTCTCATACTTTAAAGAAAAAAACCCTACATAATATTTATTTAACTATTACAAAATCTTTCCTAAACTCAGACTAAATGGTAAAGTACCAAGTTGAAACTAAAAATACTTCCCTAAGGAGCTTACATTTCTTGTATCATCAAATAGAACAAGTACATGATTTTTTTCTGGATATTTAAACATTATTTCTTGTATAAAGGAATGTGATGGATTATATTGACAAAATATGCATAATTTAGGTGCTATATAAACAAGAAATCTAAAAATTTATCATGTAAATTACAATTTCTCCCACAGCAAAACAATTCTTTTTGAATGTAAATGACTAGCAAAATGTATTAGGCATAATACATTTATACAAAATGTATTATTATCAACCAAGGTTTCTCTAAAATACTAATTTGTTAATAGAGAAAAGATTTTCAATATAAATGCATGTTTATCACATTAAATTGTATCAGAAATAGCAATATTGACTTTAAAATATTTTCATTATAATCTTTTGTTTCATTCTTTTTCTAGAAATATCCCATTTCTATTTCAACCTCAGAACACACCTTAAACTTTTCAGAAAAGAAACCTTGAACAAAGCTTATAATTTAACAGTAACTCACTTTTAAGCACATTTGAAAAAGTGGAAATAGAATAATACCAGAGTTTATCTTCTATATTTGTATAGTTTCAACACTTCTAAATGATATTGAAGAGTCTTAGTTAAAGGATAAATGTAAGCATATGAAATAAGTATGGATACATACAAAGATATTTAATGCTGTAAGAGATTGTTTTCAAAACATGTCAGAAAGAGAATTATTTTTAAGATACTAGCTTTTTCTTTATAATAACAATTTTTATCAATTTCTTAATATTCTACTTTAATAAGTGAGGTCATTTTTTTTCAGATTTCATCTCATTTAATGACCCTGCAATTGTACATGTACTAAATTTGTCAGAAAATAATGGAGACAGCAGATACTTCCAGCTCTGGAACTGAAACAATTGTCAGAATTGTTATTTCTTTGCTTTTTTCCTTCTTTTGTCAGATTTAGTCTGTGCTAAAAAAAAAAAAGAATTGCAAGAGAGTGAGCATATTTCAGAGGATTGTTATCTTCCTAAAAGCTTCCCGGTTGAGGATGTGCTGCATATTGAAATACACTCAGGACACTTCCCAGGGGAAAGTGCCATTTAATACCCTGCTGGCACCATGAGCAACTGCTGTCACTGTAGCAATCACCAGAATACAAGTCTATTTCTTCTCAAAAGATTTGCACTAATATATATGAAATGCGTCTTGACACTTGGTCTTTGAAAAATACTCTCTCCCTCTGAAATTCTCAGAAGGTGGCCCCATGGGTGATCTTTTCTGAGTTGCACTGACTGTTAAGAAAACAATCAAAAAATGCCCCCTAAGGTGTCTGCTCCTTGGGAGTCCATTCATGTGAACATATAGGGTCTCGGTTATGTGTCATTTTATAGATCTAATAGAAACTTCATAGATGTAATAGAAATTGCTTTAACTTTCCCTACTTCACCAGTCCTAATCAAAGAGTCATTTATAATGCAAAGAAGACACATAAATATATTCTTTTACCTTAAAATATTTCAGAATATAAAATTATCTGACAATATTGGACAAATTTAGTTATAACAATGAATATACTACAGGTATTTGTTGATAATGTTATATGAATTATCATGGCCATATTTTACTATCATTAACACAATGAAAATTGACTTACAATGCCATTTCTCTGACTCATGACTTGATATAGGCAGTATACATGTAGTTCTACAAAAAAGACAGTAGATTAATGACTATCTCTTTAATAAATTCTTTTCATGTGAAAATGTGCAATTTGCAATTGCAATTACCCTTGAAAATACAATGTAAATTACCACTAATATTTTAAATCTCAGAGAAGATTAGATATAAAGTAGGACTTGATTTAATATTGTTCAAAAATAATTTAAAAAGCAGCAAAAAGTGGAAAGACAGAGGAAAAGAGAATGAATAATGAAACAAGGAAGAAAAACACACTCTTACAGGAAAATTAAAACAAAAAAAGATTTGCCTGTGAAAAGGTAAGTTGGGTGATGGTTCTCTGCGGTGGACATTTGTGTAGCATGCCGTGGTCACATTTGACGATGGACCTGTGCCTCTGTTTGAAGAAGTTCTGTTAAATATTTCACCCACTGACCTCTTCATTGGAGCCACTTTTACCCAGGTCTCGCGTTACCTAAAAATCAATCAACAGGAGTAATGGATTATCTGTTTTGGTCTATTTGGCCAACTCTGTCAGTCTACATTTGAAGTGTTTTAGGTTATTGGCCTAGATCCAATTGCATATGCCTAACAGTTCACCTTTTCCTCCTCTCCTCATTCTTGCCAAATCCTCCCATCCCTAGGGTTGATTCCAAGTTATTTTTAATACAAAATACTGCATATTATATTTCATTTTGGAGCTAATTACCTGAAAATCCAGTTCATTATTATATAGAGACCTGGAAGGGAAAAAATATATTTGACAAAGATATTGAAAAACTGAGGCTTACTTTGCCTCATTCGGGACAAGGCAAATTAAGATAAAATATTGCAGGCCAGAAAGATAATACAATAGCTTGCTGGAAGAGAACAATTTCTGTTCTTTCAAATTATATTAAACTTTGGGAGACAATGTAATAACCATTAAATTTCCCTTCTCTAATTATTCTCCAAATAATTTTCTATTTTTTGTTAATTCATGAATGAATTTACCTTGCTCTCATTTAAAATGTACTGAATAGCTAATGCTTGTGGTGGCTGTATTTTAGAAGTATAAACATGTGTTTCATATTTTTTCTATCATAGCAATAAGGTAGTGTCTTAGAAAATATTTCCTGTAACTGTTTTAATTCTCATTCTTTAAAAATTCTCATTTCTTGAAGAGATTAAGTTTAGTTTTTAAAAAAGCCAGCTTTTCATGTAAACACTATGGATTCAAACACAAACTAACTAGCATTGTCCTATGTATCAAATTTCTATTCTTATCGTGTGTTATTTTAGGTTATAAATAACTTAGGTAAGTGGCCAATAACTCTGAAGGACAGGGTTAGAAAATGTAGATTTTTAACTCTATTAAGACTCATTCTGAATTTGCTTGCATTTGTTTACTTATTTTCAAATTTTATCTAAAAACCCATATAAAATTACTTTATATTGGACTTGATTTGTATAACCTTGCAAGACGTTTGTTATATAATTAGTAATGATGTGAAGTAGTTATTAAATATGGATATTATATAAAATTATCACAATATCAAATTATATTGTATCCTATAAATTATTAATCACATGATATAAATTATTAACTTTATAATTAACATAAAGTAAAATTATTTCAACATAAATGTAAAAATCATCAAAATTGATAGCATGTATTTTATTTTTTAATTGAATTCTTTATTGGTACATTTTATATATAGCTCATTATCACACTCAACATTGGGGAATTTGTACCAGTACATGACACAAGTTAATTCTCATTTTTACCCATATCCCTACCCACCCACCATTGCCCACCCCCTATATACATGTTCTTTTTCTTTCCAAATCATATTTATTCTTTGCCCTCATAACTTTCCTGTACCACATTCCCTTTGAATATTTCCTATTTCACAAAATATCATACATTCTAGAACTCATTTACATCTATAGGCTCTCATACTAGAGAAAAGATACAGTATTTACACATCTGTGATCTATTTATTTCACTTATTAGTGTGTCCTCAAGGTGTATCTACTTGCACATAAATGAATGAAACTTGTCATTCTTTATGGCAGAGTAATACTCCATTTTATTTTTTTTTAAACCACATCTTATTCAGTCTCCAATTGATGGGCATCTGGGTTTTTTCCAAGATTGGGCTATCACAAACTGAGCTGCTATGAACATGGGTGTATGTATGTCTTTACAATATGATTCTTTTAATTCCTTTGAGTACATGCCTAGCAAGAGAATAGCAGAGTCAAATGGGACCTCTAATCCTGGTTTTCTGAAGAGTCTCCACACTGGTCTTCATAATACTTGCACAAGTCTATAATCCCACCAACAGTGGAGAAGGGCTCCTTTCTCCCAGCAGCCTCACTAGCATTTATTGCTGGTTGATTTTGCAACAGTGGTCATTCTTTGTGGAGTGAGATGAAATGTCAGTGTTGTTGTAATGTGCATCTCTTGAATGACTAGTGATGTTCTGCATGTAGTTTAATAAAAGCTATGCTCTTGAGGTTATTTATGCCCATTGCACCTATAGAGAGAAACTATTTTGGCCACATTTGATAATGCTACACCAGACCCTCATAATGGTTGCCTGGGAATATTTGTAGCACAGAAATCAGCAATATATTACAAATAAAAACTCCCCCTCACTGGATTTCTAGGACCAGTTGGTAAACATTTAATAGAACACCTCTTCAATATGTATGTTGAATGTTTTTTATCCATATAAATCTCTTATATTAAAACTTTGTAAAAAGTTCCTACAATACTTTCCATTGCATCACTTTACAAACCACAGGGAGTTAAGGTGCTCCCCTTCTCAGTGCCTATACATTGGTCCATACTTTGTGCCAATAGTGCCATCAGCAAATTTCAGTGTTACTTATAGTCAGGTTGCAAACTGAACCTTTTTCTAGTGCCCACTGTCTCAATCTTGTCCAAGTGCATCTGTAATACACAAAATACACTCTAAGAAATTTGAAAGCAGGAATATTTTGTTCTCAAATTTCTTGCACTTAATATTTCCTTCAGTGTGGTCAGAATTCCATAAAAGTTAAAATTGAAACATTTTTAAATAAAGATTTCCTATGTCTGAAAACACTTTTGTGTACATTGTTTAAATTTTAAAAAGTAGAATATTATCTTTATCCCTAAAATCAATATTGTGATAGCATATAAGTTGATATTGATTCTATAAAATGGAATGTGGAAAAATAAAGCCATGATTCCTATTTTTTCTTTTAAATTTTTTTAAAATTTTCATCTTTATTGGTACATTGTATATACACACCATATCATGATCACACTCAATATTGGGAATTTGTATGTGTATATGATGCAATTTAATTCTTTTTTTTCCCATTCCCCTACACACCCAACAAACCCCCATTCCCTAAATACATAATTTTTATTCTAATAAATCATCTTCCTCAGCTCAAAAATAGCAGAAACATGTGCTCTACTTCTCACTTCATGTGTACCTATGTGCGAATTCTACTCAAATTAATTTTGGCTCTATGGTACATTTTTATTAAGCATCAGATTATTATAAATAAAAATATATGAAGCCAGCCATAGATAGAAAAACATGTCAGTATGAAATGTTCTTAAGACTTGTTTAGTACATAATTATACATGTCAAATCACAGAAATAAATATAATCATTTTGTGACATTCTCACTGAAAAAAATGGGACTTTTTATAGATCTTGAGTAGATGATAACATTAATAATTACTGAGATGTATGTGAAAGAGATGGCCCAAATGAAAGGACCCTATTAAGGTGCGCTTTAGAAGACTGTTGACTCTCTGACCTTATGCCCTCAAATTCTGCTCAAAATTATCTGTTTCCTGAGTATGCAAGTGTGACTTATATCCACATTTTGATATCTGAATTATGAACTCTTTTTCGTTGTGGTTAAAATTTCAGCACATACACAGTTACTGATTACTTAAAAAGTATAAAACCTGCGCTAGATGCAAGAGACAAAATGGTCCATTCTATAATTATTCATTAAACAACAACAAAAGTAATTTATGCTGGGCGTGGTGGCTCACGCCTGTAATCTCAGCACTCAGGAGGCAGAGGCAGGAGGACTGCCAAGTTCGAGGCTTGCCTGGGCTACATAGTGAGCTCAGGGCCAGCCTGGACTACAAAGCGAGGCCCTGTCTCAAAAAAAAAAGTAATTTATATATATATATATATATATATAAAATTTATATATATTATATAATATATATGTTTTATATATTTAATATAAAAATATAAATTATATAAAATTTATCTATCTATATATATGTGCATAGATAGATAGATAGATAGATAGATAGATAGATAGATAGATAGATATGTATGTATGTCTCACACATGGCAGGACCTATGCTTGGTTCTTGGCATACAGTAATAGCAAGAGGCAGCACTTTTTCTGTTATAATTTAAATAACCTAAGCTTCTATTAATAGAAAGTTATATGGCTCAATAGAAAGAGTAGACCTATTTCTTCTCTCTAGGCTTTTTCACCTACTTTGATTATAATACGAATCTACCAATCTTAACACCAGAATAGCTTCATCTTTAAAATAAATTAATGTTGAGCATGGGAGGAGGACCCTGAAGAAATTCCATCTCCTTCTCTGCCCACACTGAGTTAGTGCTGCTCCTGTCCAGCAGGCACCTGGTCCCCCTTCCCCACAGCACTCACGCCTATGTTCCTGCATGACCAGTGTGGGAGAAGGAACCTGAAGAAGATCCATATTCTTGTCTACTCACACTGACACTTGGGCCCTGACTTCTCAAGGGACCAGCACTTGGGGAAGAGCCTCCAGAGACTCCATTTACTGGTCTACACACACTGAATAGGTGAGGCAGCAGTGCTGGGACTTAGGCAAAGGCCTTCATTGCATGACTGCCCTGTCTGCCACAGTGAAAAAACATCACCTGGAAGAACAAAGAAACCCTGTTCACATTGGTGAGGTTGTACAGTCCCACTTACAGAACCCTAGACTCTTGCAGAATTGAAGCCTGCAGGAGTTCATTGAACTCAACTAAAGCATTATAGCCAAAACATAGACAGGGGATGACATCTGCTTCCCTTTGACTAGTCAACTCTTATCTAGAGGCTATTGCCCATACTATCTATAAGAGACAGAAGATCTATGCCATGAAGGGCCTTTTGGTAATATTTTTGGCTATGTTTTGTTGTTGCTGCTTTTAATTCTTTTTCTGTCCTCTCATTCTTCATTTCTCTACTCTTTTGCTGCTGAGTCTGTTCATTTTTTTTTTTTTTGAGACAGGTTCTCGCTTTGTAGTTGAGGCTGGCCCTGAGCTCATTATGTAGCCCAGGCAAGTCTCCAACTCAGCAATCCTCCTGCCTCTGCCTCCCAAGTGCTGGGATTACAGGCATGAGCCACCACACCCGGCACTGTGGTATGTGGTATTGATGGCTGAGGGGCATGAGTCACCATGCCCAGCATTTTATGTGGTTACCAGGATCATACTCAGGGCATTGCAATTGCAAGGCAGGCGCTGGAACCACTGAGCTAAATCTCCAGCCCTCAACTGTTCTTATTTTTATAGGAGAAAGAAAATAGTTTCCTGTGACCCTGATGTTGCTGAGTACCCCTATTCTTTTGTTCCTTTATTCTCTTTTCTTACCCAGTATCAGTTCTCAGAAGCTAATGCATTTGTCTTCCCTACTCTCTTTCTTCTGTACTATTATAACAGGAAGAATAGTTTGCAGTTGTCCTTCAGGTCTTAGTCTGTTCTTGATATTTGTTCCTTCTGCCTCTTTTGTTCTCTAGCCCCTATCAGTTTCCCAGTGTTTGTGTGATCATTATATATCCTCCAATCTCATTACTAATCTTCCTCTCCTTCTACCTCTCTAGCCCCCAACTCCCTGGTGATCCTTTATTCCCAAATGGTGATGCTGTTATACTGAAGGACCTGTTTGTTCTAAACAAATTTCTGGCTAGTTCTAAATTTTGACATATGATCATAGATCTAACTCAATAAATTAAAGAGTTCAGAATAGTAATTGCCAAAGATTGCCATTTCCTGTGCTGTTTGATATTGTTGATGATACTGATTGTATTATGTCAACCAAGGTGATGTGACTGTTCTGTTTAAGTAGCTGGTGTGCCAGAACTGAGATCACTTAAGGACCATTACAGGTCTAAGGAGGACAACTCAGGAGGAAGCCATCACCTAAGGGCTTCAAATATTAAGAAAAAAGAGACTTGCATTAAACATTGCTCAGACAGCAGGCCAGGAATTAAACCAAAAAATCAGCAACAACAGAAAAAACAGAAATGAGAATAAATTTAAAAGGCAAGTCACAAAGATCATCACCATAGGAGCAACCAAGGAAAATGAGAATAGAGAAAGCTATAGCTCAAATGCCAGGACTCTCTGAGCCAGCATCATAAGAGTATTTGGTAAAATGGAAATCAGAAATAATTTTTTTCAGATTAAAAACAGAGATAGTGTCCAAAGTGGAAGATATGATTAATAGCACTAAAGAAGAGATCAGGAACATGATAGAATTTCAGATTATAACAGTAATGGAATTTGTTAGACAACTTCAAATAGATTTCCAGGAAATGAAATATTCCAATGAAAGTTTGAAAAACAGAATGAATGTGAAGTTCAAATTGTAGACCTAGAAGATAGACCTAAAAGATATTAAAAAAACAAAACAAAACTGTTCACAGAAATAAAGACAGAAAACTTCACAGGAAAAAGAAAAGAATTTGACATACAAATAAGTAAGGCATACAGGACTCCAAAAAGTCATGAAATTAAAAAAAAATCTATATCTAGTCATATAATAATCAGAAACCCAACAAAAGAATGAAAATTGAAATCAGTCAGAGAAAAGAAACAAATCACATACAAAAGGAAGTCCATCAAAATCACAGCAGACTTCTCAACAAACACTCAAATCAAGAAGAATCTGAAGCATTTCAAACCCTAAAAGCAAACAACCTCCAACCTAGATTGATGTATCCTGCAAAACTATTGTTCAAAATTGATAGGAAATCAGATATTTTATTACAAAGAACACCTAAGAAACTTTACAAAACCCAAACCTACACTCCAAAAAATTCTAAACAATATACTAGAAAAACACAATGAGTGTGAAAATCCCATGAAATCCAGCAGAGTGAACTCATTGGGTAAAGCAAGCAATTGAATAGAAAGGAGGAAAAACAAAGGATAAAAGATCCAAAAACCAGGAAAACATCATGACAGGGCTAAATCAGTACATATTAGTTTCAACCATTAATGTCAATGGCCTCTGGGGCCAGGGATTTAGCTCCAGCATCTGCCTTGCAAGCCCAAGGTCTGAGTTTGATCCCTGTTAACTACATACCACAATGCTGGACATGGTGATTCATGCCCACCAACAATCAGTACCACACACCACAATGCCAGGCATAGTGGGTCACTCCTGTAATCCCAGCACTTGAGAGGCAGAGGCAGGAGGAATGCTGTGAGTTTGAGGCTTGCCTGGACTACATAGTGAGCTCAGGGCTAACCTGAACTACAAAGCAAGACCTTGTCTCAAAAAAACAAAACAAACAAACAAACAAACAAAAAACACAGACTGGTAGAATGGATTAAGAAGCAACATCCAACAATATGTTGTATACAAGAAACACCTAATTCAGAAAGAAATCCATGGGGGGAAAAAAGATGGAAAACAATTCTCCATGTGACTGGAAAATGCAAAGAAGCAGGAATGGCTATCATTTTTGCAGACAAAGTAGATTTCAAACCAAATCTAACTAATAGAGACAAAGAAGAACACTACATCCTCATAAAAAGGAACAATACAACAGGAAGAGATGTCATTCATACATATTCATGCATGACATTCTAATGGACCCTATTATGTAAAACAAATATTAATGGACATGCAAAGCCAGATAAGCACTATTACAATAGTGGGGGACATCAATGTCTCACTGTCACAAATAGATTGACTAAACAACAATAACAATAAAACAATAATGAAATATTTGAACTGAATCAAACTTTTGAACAAATGGACTTAATAGATATCTACAGTGTATTTCACCCCACAAAGTTAGAATATATATTCTTCTCAGCTGTTCATGGGTTATCTTCCAAAATAGAACACATGCTAGTTCATAGAGTATTTTTTCATAAATACAAGTGAATTGAAGTTATAGCTGTATACTGTCAGAATTCAATGCCTTGAAGTGGAGATCAATAGCAAAAGAAATTCCAAGAACCTCACAAACGCTAAAAACTGAACAACACTCTCCTGTGTAACCAATGTGTCACAGAAGAAATTAAAGAAAAATTTAAACAGTTTCTATAGTTAAATGATAATGTCAATACAACATTGAACAATACAATACAAATATAATCTCAATACAATAATGGGAAAAAATTAAAGCAGTTCCATGAGGAAATTTCATAGCAGGGAATCCCCATACTAACAAAGCAGAGTGAACTCAAATAAATAATCTAATGCTGAACCTCAAGTTACTAGGTAGAAAAAGAGGAGCAAGACAAACTCAAAGCTCATGCAAGAGAGAAAATTATAAGGATTAGAGCAAAAATTGATGCAATGGAAACTAAGAAAACAATACAAAAAATCAACGAATCAGAGTTGTTTTTTGAAAGAATAAATAAAATTGAAAAATCCT
>PVIC010009006.1:0-46610 GCA_004025085.1 Thryonomys swinderianus | reverse complement strand
CATCGGGCGCACTGCGGACGCCGCCTTCCTCCAAACCACTGGATATTTCCCCAGGTAATGACAATATGTTATCTGTCCTTTACATTTAAAAGTGTCATTTAAGAAATGAAGACGGTATTTGTAATTATTTAGGGTAAAGTATGGCTGGGTTAATATTTAGGTTAAATTTCCAATAGTGGTCCATACGATGTTATTTTAAGGACATATATTGAATGATCGGACTTTAATAGTTTTGCTCTTCTGGCTGTAAGGCACTATTCTCGACTGGCGTGCACGGCCCTGCACACGCTGCGGCTCTCTGCGGAAACCTCAGGCCCGAGAAGGTGCCCGGAACCGGGCGCTACGGTCTTCGTGCGTCACTCCGGCCCCCGGCACAGGGGACACCTTTGCCGCCGAGTTCCCTCAGTTCCCCGAAGATCCCGGGGACCGACAGGAGCAGCACAGCCTGCTGTCCTCCTCGCGATGCTTCCTGGACCCTTGAAGGTCGGACCCGTGTCCTAGCGGCGGAGACCGAGGACCCGACACCGCGTGGCGTCCTCAGAGAGGCTGTGTCCGGGCCCAGCACCCTTTCCCCTTCGCTCCCTGACTTCTAGCCTCAACTTGCCACCTCTCTCTGTCCCCGATTAAAAAAAATTGAGATTTCATCTCACTCCACAAAGAATGGCCACGATCACAAAATCAACCAAGGATAAATGCTGGCGAGGCTGTGAGGAGAAAGGAACCCTTCTCCACTGCTGGTGGGATTGCAGACTTGTGCAACCATTGTGGAGATCTGTGTGGAGATTTCTCAGAAAACTAGGACTATGGGTCCCATTTGACCCTGCTATCCCCCTGCTAGGAATATACCAAAAGAATTTAAAAACTCACATTGGAAAGACAGATGTACACCCTTATTCATAGCAGCTCAGTTCTTGATAGCTCAATCTTGGAAACAACCCAAATGTCCATCAACTGGAGAGTGGATAAAGAAGATGTCGGGTTTTTTAATAAAATGGAGTATTACTCTGCCATAAAGAATGACAAGATTGATCCATTTAGGTGCAAATGGAGACACCTGGAGGATATACTAATAAGTGAAATCAATAGATCACAGATAGACAATTTCCGGATCTTCTCTTTGGCATGAACACCTGTAGATGCAAATGCGTTCTAGAAAGTAGGACAGCTTTTATAGAGTGGAATATTTCTATAAGAAACTTGGTGTGGGAATGTGATGAGGGGAAGGAATAAATATGATACAGAAAGTAAAAAGGGCATGTATAAAGGGGGGAGGAGGGGAGAGTGGGTAGGGATATGGGTAAAAATGAGAATTTACTTGTGTCATATACTGGTACAAATTCCCCAATGTTATATGTGATTCAGATTGTATATAAATTGTACCAATAAAGAATTCAATTAAAAAAAAGAAAAGGAGGAAGTTAAAGTCATTAAATATTTGAAAAACAGACAGGGATAAGTAAGGTGTTTATTTCAACAACACTTATATACATGTATTCTGCCCCTTCCATTTCTTTCCCTGAGTTTCTCCTTTCCCCAGTTCTTTTATTCTATTTTAACACGTACCTGTTTTTATTTCTGCAAGAGGATCATGAAACTCTATTAAATTAACAACATCCGCAAATACAGAAAAACTCCCTATGGGCACTGTCTGGGTGACAGTCTTATTGAAGGTTTTTCAGTTGAATATTTCACACAGAGTCGATGTTTCTTGATGTCACAGCTGAATTAGGAGCACATTTAAATCATTTCACTTTCAAAATAGCAAATCCACTGTTTTTCTTATATGAGAAAAACAAAGTACAAATAAGGAGCAAAAAACATAAGTGTTAAGAAGTACGATCTTTTTCAAGAGGGGCTGAAGGGTTCCCAAAGAAATTAAGATGCGTCACCGTTCCATCCCTTTACTCTCCCCGGTGAGTGTGCTCATCACAGGCTGGAAATCTGTAAGAAAAAATAAAAATAGCAAGTTCAAACTAAATCGTATAAAGAGTGCCATGATCCATGTTAGTACTTAAAATATAATACTGAAAAGAAAATCAAAAAGTCTTTTAAAAAAATAGGGATCAGTTAATGTTCTGTTTCTATTTATATTGATATAGACACTTGAAGGAAAATAAGCAACATGAAGTACTTATTTTTTATGCAAAAATACAATTTGTATGCATATATGTCGCTTTTTTATGACAATGATTTCCTAAGCAGTAGAGTTCAAAGAAATTTCCAATTAACCTTTGGTTACAAAAAAGTGAAAGTCAAAATAAACTTTTATTGCACATTAAGAAAATGTAGCTGTTAATTTGAAGTTGATAATGTGCTATAGTGATGAAGAACATTAAAAATAAAGTAAAATCCTTTAAAAACTAAGTCTACTAGAAAATCAACTTTCCATGCTTTTATTTAATAAATTTTTTCATGAAGCACTTTCCTTTTTTCTCAGTGATGGAAATTGAAAGAATTAATACATTATATGAAATAATGAGTGAATATAAAGCACTGTTAAGGAGGTCTTGCACTATCTTTAAATACTTTGTTTCATTTTTATGAGGAGGAAGGTCTTTAAGGAACAAGAGGAAATTTTACAGCCTTTGAAAGACTTTGCAGCAGACTTGGTTAGGAGACAGGCCGGAAAGACAGTATGGCGTGCCCTGCTGGCGCATCGGCTGGGGAGCCTGCGGCTCAGGCTGCCACTCACCTTGTCTGAGGGCTACCCACCGCCTGCCAGAGCGAGTCCGCGTGAGAGGGCGACTCCTTCCAGACCCGAGTCTCCCCGTGACCGTACAAGCCCGTGGTTTTATTCTGTAGCTCAAGATATTACACAGAAACTTCATGTTGACCCTCGTATTTTTGAGACTCTTGCACAAGGGGACATAACGATAAGGACATTGTTTTCCTTTTAATCTATCTACTGTTAGTAGCCCAGAGGCTGAATAACAGACAAATTATGACAGTTAATTATAGCTGTCAGTTTACCCAGAGGGAGACATCTCTAGCATTTGCAGAAACAACCGGTGATTTTAGATGCGGACCAGCCAACTAAGGGAGGAAGGTCCACGCTGACGGGGCGGCGGGAACAGCAGGCTGGGAGCCCAGCTGGGGTGAGCAGGGGGAGAAGCAGCTCAGGCGCTCATTTGCAAGAGCCCCGCTTTGCTCACAGGTGGGCCTTTGCTCTGTCAGCTGCCCCCCCCCCGTCTCTCCAGCCCCCCAGGCAGATTCCAGACTCTCCAGAGAGCTTCTGGGTCTCGGACGAGCTCTGCATCCCTCTGCTCCTGCAGCCTCCGGTGCTTGGGCTGAGCAGCTACCGACCTTCAACCACTCTGGCTGCAGACGGGCTTCTGAACTCACCTGTCCCGGATCCCGGAAACCTCCCTTAAAAACTGTGTAACTCTGTGTTCCTATTGTCTCTCTCCTTCCAGAAAACCCTAAGCAATGCAGAATGTACACATTTATTTCAGAATCACATCACTTTCTTATTTTCTTAATTATCGTCTGCATTGTTACCAGAAGTAGAGCAGGTCACAATTGTTGTCCTTTATTTTTTGTTTACAGCAGTCCAATGAGTTTGGCAAATATTTAATCCTGGTTTGCCTGTAAAGACACCGTTCCCATTTTCAAAACATTTCTCCAAGCCACCCTGAGATCCAGAAGGACGGACCTAGATACCCGTCATATTCACAAACCACACAAAGCAAAATATAAAGCTCTGATGGAAAGCCTATCATGGCGACATGGGCTTTAGGGTTCACAGACCTCAGGAGATGAGCGCTTGATGCACGTTTTGGTATAACTGCGCTTCCTTGGAAACTTGCTCATTTAAAGAGCTTGGCACATTGCAATCAGAGCAGAGCGTCATGACTTTCAGAAAGAAATTACCTCTCAATTATGCAAATTGCCTTAATCAACTGGATAAACATGAGTGTGAACAAAACACAGAGGGTTGTTGAAAATCTATTGATATGCAAATCATCATATTCATCACTCCTATTGTTGAGGGCCGGCCTGGGAGAGCCTCAGAAAAAGACAAGTTTCTTCTTTCACTTGCTGCTCTCGGATATTCATGTGTATCTTGTTGTTTTCTCCTTGTGCTGTCAGTCAGTTTTCAACAAAGTGCATAAACTCATGAGGAATTAAGTGGGAGTAATGTTGTTTATTAAGTGATTGGGATAAAGAGCACTTTGATTCTAGTCTATGCTTATACAGTTTTGCTAATTCACTGTTTTTAATTTTTATTTTTATTACTATGTTTGCAACATGTAGGGAGTTGGTACGTGTACAACCAATAACGCATGTGTAAACAAAAAATAGAACAATACAAAAAAAACATTTCAGAACAGTAATCTAAATGTTTATGGAATTATTTTTAAATTTTTATTAAGGGTCACTACCAATGAAGGATGCCACGACTGTTCTGATGAACTAGTCTTGAAGAACATGTCTTGAACATATTCTGATCTTTTCCGATCCTATTGCATCTTTCCCTTTTGTCCTCCATTTCCGATCTTCAGGAGTCTACCTTTCAGTTTCCAGTAGGGAAAATTATTTTTGAACTCAAGAAGAAATACATTGATACAAAGAGAAAGGTACTGATACAAGGAAAAGAAGTATACTATTAGTGTCATGGATTGTACAAAACTAATCCCTGGAATTGGAAACTAATCCATGTGTGTATTCATTATTGTGTTGAAATAGGTAAGAACTCTCTGAGACCAACTTTGCAGAAATGCAATGTAACATTTGTCCTCCAGTCTTATGCAGAGTGTTACCCAAAAATACTTCTCAAAAGTGATAATTAAATCTAAATATATTTTGAATTGTCTTCCTCTTATGCCCTTAAATACATCTCTAAGAGAAAATGGAAAAGCATCCAGTTCTCATAATGCTGTTTTTGAACCATCTGAAGGCTTGCTTTTCTACTGATTTTAAGGAACTGTCATCTACAAACTACCTCTTAGAGATCTGTCTCCAATGATATACCTTCCAAATTTCAGAGATAAATCTTTTCTCTTTTTTAACTGTAAATGAAATGTTTTTATAGGAAAGCTATATATTTCATTAGAAGGAATTTTTTTACAAAAGATAAACAAAATTTCCACATCAGTGTTTTCTAACAAAATCCTTTTTCCAAATATTTATCTATTTGTCATATAGCACATTAGCGTTAACATGTTTGCAAATGTTTTGGGTTACATATTACGTAATGAGAAGTCGAGATGTTTCAGTTACGATTTAGAAGCCCTGCATAGGTTGTGGTCTTGACAGAGAATTCTAACTGCTCACAGATTTCTGGTAATCTTCAATGTACGAACAGTATTCTTGCAAGGAACAGTCATGAAAGAGGGATTAATATAGGAGTATGACTAGGATTTGAATCGAAGTGGAGGAACAAGGTAGAGGGGATGTTTTTGAAGGGCGTTATGTGGCTGGTTTAAAAACAGCATTCCTTCTCCTGGGGTCCTGGACTTACATAAAATCATTTCCTCTCTTAACAGAAGATTTCAAATGTGTTTACTCCATGGACTGAGCATCATGTACCACAGTTCCAGCTTGTGTATTACAACGGCAAGCAGCATGCTCAGGGAGAGGAACCTTTTTCAGTGCATTTTGCCCTAGACCTCGGCACTATATAAATCACCTACGCATTTGAGAAGCATGAGCACTGAGTCTCATTCTGGGGGAGCTTATTCTTTAGTTTTTGGTAAAGTATTTGTTCTGAAATAGCTTTTCTAGTCTAAATATCTAAAATTTTTATTTAGCATTTTTAAACACTAACAGAGCAAAACACTTAGGAAAGTAAATAAAATGTCTAAAAAAGTTATTGGATGTCAATTATGACCACACCCAGAAATAGCTCCTCACTTGGGGGCTGTATGACACGATGCAGTTGTTCAGAAAGAGAAGAAATACCGATGTAATGTGAAAAGAGAAGTAAACTTTTTAAAGCTGAATTTATGAAATACTGAACACTTTCAGGTGGGTCATGGGCCCGGCATGTTCTCTATTAAAGATCAATTTGGGCTCTGATAATTTAAAATTGAAGCTGGAGGTACATGATGAAAACACTGTTATCAACTTATTTGTTCTGCAATTTGAATTTCTCCAGCGGCACTTAGCCAGAGATTCCTATTTTGCTGGATTCAGCGAGGCAGACAGAGAAATTAGAATATACCTAGAGTTTGGAGATAAAGAGCCAATTTTCAAATTCATAGGCCAGTCACATGGGACCCTTAACAACTATGGACTATCCTAAGACTTCCCTGCTCAGGCCTTGTTCTGAAGCAATGAAGTATGACTATCATCTCAAAGATTTCCGCAGTAGTTTCAAGACTCCAGCCCTGATTTCTCTCTTGCTCTGATCAGTTCCTTGAGCCCATTTAAGTTCTGAACACTGAGCCTTCAGTGAGATTCAGAGACCTATCTCATTTGTCCTCTGCACAGATCTGCACATACAGAGCTCGAACCCAGCAAGAAAGGCCAGGAAGGGCCCCAGCATAAGTTGCAGAAGAGAAAAAGGGAAGAGATCTTTTAAAGGAGCAAGATTGAGGGTGACCTGGAATGTTACTGCGCTGATACCGGGGCAGGGATTTGCCAGCCACCTTGGTGCATGTGGGTAACAGGATCTGCTGTGTACATGGGCAGCTGTTTCGGGGTTCTCTCTGTAAGAACATGCAACTCCTACATGAGCGGGGTGCTCAGTGATATCTGCCCTCATCGAGAAGTCCAGACCTGTACCCACGGTCACACTGGGACTTTTTTTTGGAGTACTTGTAACTGTTCATGTGAGTTCAAGTGAGATGGCATTTTGAAGTCTACCAAACCATGTAATTATCCTGATGATTCCCTAAGAGGTGTGACCAGAAGTTCTAACTCCCTTCAGATTGGTTTTGTCAGAGCTACCTGTTCTTTTACCCTTTTAGCTCTTTGTCTTTGTAGCCATGGTCTGTAGGTTATGAAATAAAAAATGGTAACAAATTACATTTACTGAGTCATAGTTTATGCATACCACAAAGACTCATTTTAAGTGCAGTGTTTTTTGGAATTTTGAGAAAGATATCCACGCATGTAAATACTATCACATAAAATAAGAGCTATTTTTTATCAATCCAAGATATTTTGTCTGCAATTCATAGTACTCCTCTTTTCTGAAACAAGCCAAAAAAAAAAAAAAAATGGCTCATCTCCAGTACTGCACAGGAAGATTCCTGTTTAAAATTTCATACGAATGAAATTATTATGACGCCATATGTCTTGCTTTGGCCTGTCCTTTTCTGCCCAGTGTACTGCGCGCAAAGGCTGCCTCTCCTGTGCCCTCGGCACTCCTTTCCCGGTAAGTGGTTCTGCCCTGGACAGGCTCACGTGACCCTCTGCCGGTCCGCTCACCAGCCAGGTGGAGAAGCAGCCCCTTATAAATGCAGGTAGGATGTCTCTGGTACAAGTGTTCCGTTCTTTTCGTTTATTGGTTGGTGGGGCAGATGGTTATCTAGGTAACAGGAACTCACAGAAAGCAGAACAAATGAGGATCAAAGACCGCGTCACACCACGCTCAAGCCCCGCGGTCTGGGGCTCGCTGGCGCCCCCAGCCGCCTGTTCCTGGAGTGACTCGGTTTTCTGGAGTCTGAGGCTCAGCGTGCTGTCCTATGTTTTTGGTTCCATCCACATTTCCCCACAATGAGACTGACCAAAAGCTAACACCTAATGGCATGTTTATTAGTCTAAAAACAGATTTTTATAGCAGTAAAACAGAGTCATGAGGACAAAAGGTCAAGCTTAGGAGAGGAAAAAGTAAAACCTCATTATTTGTAAAAAAAAAAAAAAAAAAAAAGAACAGGCACAGTTAACCCGTATGTCTAAAAGAGCCAGAGCTCCATGCTTTAAAAATGCCTAGTCTCAAGCATGTTTATAACCAAAACAACAGATAAACAGATGGTTATCTAAAAAACAAAAACTAACAAAAAAAAAACCCCAAAAACCACATCACGTGGCCATCAAACACCAGTGGTCTCGGGGCTCACTAACACCTTTAGCCGCCTACACCTAAAATAACTCATTTTTCTAGAATCTGAGGGTTAGTATATAGTCGTATGTTCCTGGTTCCATCCACAGAAGATGGCTACTTTTGTGTTAGACACCAAAATTTTGCCAAATGCTTCTATTTGTCATTAAAATCTTGTAAAATACTTCTTTTGCGAACCTGTTCATAAACAGAAGCCTACATAAACTGAGTCATTACTACAACATGAATAGAATATAGACTTGGTTAACAACAATATTGCTTTGCTAAATAATAAATATGTAAATTAATATAAGATTTTAATAACAGTGGTTTTAGAAAGGTATATATGAGAATTATCTGTACTACATAATTAATTTTTCTGGTTAATAATTTAAAATGTCAGGGGGAGGGCTGGGAATATAACTCAAAAACAACACTTGCTTACTAGGCGCAAGTGCCAGAGATTGATTTTTAGCACCACCAAAAATAAAATAATAAAATAAACATTTAAGAAGAATGGAATTTCTTCCTATATTCAAGTAAAATTGAAAGAATATTTTTACAAGTATGTAAAGTCATGAATTTTAAAATAATATAGGTTAAATGCCCTGGAAACATTTCTCATAATACTGAAATATATGTTTAGGTCTCCTTTTCTGAGTCCTATCTGCAGATTAATTCTTCAGGTATCAACATGTTCTTTATTTTCGACACCTAATATCCTTTTCCCTGCAGCCCTCAGTGTGTCTGGACCAAACCTTTATCAGTGCCTCGGGTCAGTTTAACATCCAGGGTTGTTTCTGCAAGGTAATTACATAGAAATTAACAATGAAATTTTATTTAACACTTTGTTAAAATTTATCACTACCTGTAATTAAAATATGATTTGGGAAAGAATTAAAAATAAGACTTTAAGGGCCGGAGGGTTAGCTCAGTGGTTCCAGCGCCTGCCTCGCAAGCGTAAGGACCTGAGTTGGATCCCCGGTTACCACATATAATGCTGGGCGTGGTGGCTCACGCCTGTCATCCCAGCACTCGGGAGGCAGAGACAGGAGGATTGCTGAGTTCGCGGCGGCTTGCCTGGGCACCATAGTGAGCTCAGGGCCAGCCTGAACTACAAAGCAAGACCCTGTCTCAAAAAGCAAAAAAAAAAAAAAAATAAAAATAAGACTTTAAAAACAGCTTCAGATGAAACTAAATCTCTGCACATATCAAGTAAAAGCTTTTGGAAAATATGAAATGTAGTACAATTGTTTTGGTTTGTTTTACCTACATATAAGTCTGTGGAGTACACAGACCTTCTAAGATTCATCGTAAGCATCTGTTATACTTCACAAGGACGAGGCCCCGTTCAGGTGGTTATGAGCACTGGGTGAGCGTTAGACTGCACTTCGTGGAAATGCAGACGAGCACTAGATGCATGGAACGTCTCTCGAAGCATGTATTTTCATTTGCAGTAGCGAATATCCTGTAAAGAGAAGCACAGTGCAGCTAACAAGGCGTACCATTCTGGTGTTAGTTTGTACAGACTGCCTTGTGGAGTGACTCCAGCGGTAGAGCTATTTCCTCGCCACGCACAAGGCCAAGGCTAACTGTGAGCAGTCGCATCTTGCCCCAGCCCTCTGCCCTCCCAGCCACCTTCTCGCTGTGTCCACTTGGCATTTTGTCCTTGGAGATACCCTGTGGCTCTCCTCCTCTCAGGGGAGCACCAGCCCCTAAAACTCATTTTAGTGTAATTCTTTCTTTCGGAGACTCCGCCTCCCTGTTGAAGACCACAATCCCGTTAGACTTGGTGGGGAGGACACACAATAAGTCTACAGGAGCAACAAAAAGAAGCCAAAGCTGCAAATCAATGGGCATCTACTGATTTGCTTAACCAGGGAATGAGTGAATCCAACTTCATTTTACTTCCTGTTCACATTTTATTTTTCATCTGACTTCAGGTCTTCATTCTCTATGGAACATTCTGCACTCTCAACTTTTTCCTTTTTGCCTCTGTTATAAAATATCTATAAGAAAAAAAAAAGGAGCATTTTTACCAATTTATGGGTTTTGATCTTTTTTCCCCCAGAAATTAGTTTTATTTGATGTACCCAAGTCTTAAATTTCTCAATAAAGAAAAAATTCTCCATAAAAAAAAGAAAAAAAGAAACTTAAACCTTGAGTTTGGTAACATTATTTAACCAGTTGTTTCAGATGCTTCATGGTGGGGTAAACAATTATGGCTTTAGATTTTTCTCATGGAGTTCAGCATCAAATCAGCACAAAGCAAATATTCTTCCATGTTTGCATATGATCTAATTTTTCTTTTGCTAATGTACTATTTGTCTTTTAATATATTATTGCTTATAATAAGATATAAAAATGCTTGTCGTGCTCAGAAAATCAAAATAATTCTCATTATATTACTATTCATTTTATTAATTACTTGGTATTTCCCCCCTATATTTATTAATTTTCTTTTCAGTATCTTCATTAGAGAAATGCAACAGTGAGTGAATATTGTGACAGTTAAACTTGTTTTTTGTCAACTTGAAGGATTGGGAACCACCAGGGAGAGGAAGAGCAGACTTCTGGAAGTGACCATGAGGCTCCAGAAGTGGACTTTGTCCACTGTATTTTGCAGCTATCATTTTCCCATTTGGCCCTGTCCCCCAAGAAGTCACCTGCTGTGCTCTGACACATCCTTCTGCCACGAGGTTCTGTCTTCTGGGAGTAGACCATGGACTATACCACCTGAAACCATGAGCCAAATTATACTCCTCTTCCTTTAACCTGTGAGTATTGGGCCTGGTACCTCAGTGATGAGAAAAGTGATTAATATTCAATGTGCCTATAAAGATAAAAATTTTTAAAAATATGCTACTACTCATGTAATAGTCAACATCTTCCAACACATCATTTATTTTATAGAGATATTCCAAATATCTTGTAAAATTTCCCTTAATTGTTTGAACTTAAAGTCATAAATAAATGCTTTGCATCTCATTTAAATTCGAATGTGTCTTCAGTCTTCAAAATACAGATTAGGCTTTAAAATATCACTTTATGCATATTGTAAGTTTTGAAGAGCTTTATAATGTGCAAGCTATATCATTACATTTACCCATTAAAAAATCAACTTCAGCTGTGTCTAAAATATACCTTCTATCACTGAGCTGAAAATAACACATAATTACTTCAAATACCAAAATAGTCAACAACTCCAGGAGCTGTGCCTTTTCCTCAACACAGTGGAAGGCATGAGCTATGTGCAGCATATATCATGCATGATGAAGGTTTTCAAAAGCACATCAGTCCTAAGACACTTTTACAAATAGCCTCACTGCCCTGTGATTGGCCCTAAGTGGTGTCCCAAGCGTGTTACAATTATTCAGCACTTAGTTCACTTGACTGAGTCAGACCAGAGAGGAAAGTTTATTTCTTTGCTGTTGTTGCCATGGCTGCTGTTATGGCCCTGGGAATTGGACAGGAGGCCTTTGCACTGAGCTACATCCGAAGCCCTTTCACGCTTTTGAGATGATAGGGTCTTGCTAAGTCCCTAAGTTGCTATGGCTGGGCTCAAACTTATGATCCTCCTGCTTCAGCCTCCACACGTACTGGGATTAAAGGTGAGTATCACCATGCTCAGCTAACAGAGTCTTCCTAGTTAAAAATCTGAAAATTATCTTTTGATACTTCTTGTAGCAGAATGGGGAAATAATAGTTGCCAAATTGTATTTTACATCTAAACTGTATGTTATTTATATTATATCGGTTTATTCTATGTTCATCTTCCATTATTTGGATTAATTATTAATTCTGTGCTACCTTTGGGATGAATGAGTCAAGTATTTTATTCATTATAATTCATTTATAACAGCTTTCCAATTGTTTATAAAGCATATGTTAGATAAAGTATTTATTTAAATTTCTGTTAGAAAATCTACCTCTTCTGGAAAAGTCTCTTCTACTTTCAAAACTAAAAAAAGTAATAACTGAAGTGACTATTTTTTTCAGGACTTCAAAATAATAGTGGATATTTTGCTTTATTCATTATTATAGATGTTTTCTTATGCACTTAACTTGATTAAAATATACATCAAGTTAATGTGTTTCTATGTTTTGTGTTTTTTATTAAGACAGGGGCTCACTGTGTAGCTCAAGCTGACCTTGAACTCACTATGTAATCCCAGCTGGAAGCAATCCTGCCTCAGCCTTCCAAGTGCTGCAGTTACAGGTATACACCATCATGCCCACCACTCCATGCTTTAAAGAGTCCTCCTAACCTTTAAAGATTTAAAAAACATTTTCACACAGTTGCACAAGTCACCTGATATATTCTGTTTTGATAAAAATGAGTATAAAATTAATGACAGCTTGGAAATGTATTTTATTATGATTATTACTTATATAGTTGGCCAGTATCTCTTGATTAGTGTATAATCTGTCTGAAGATGAGATCATTACCAATAACTGTACCAGACTGTCTTTCATTAACTATTAATATGAACTATTATGCATTAGATCTCTGTTCTAATTTTACCTTAGACCCTGTTTCTTTTTAAGCATCTAACATATCTATCTGCAGTAGAATGGCTATTAACATAACTGTATACATATATCATAAGAATAACATCCTGCTTCCGAGAGTGTAATCAGTCATTCGTTGCTGCAGTGTAGAAGACAGCAGAACCAAGAGCTGCCCTCAGACAGGATTGTTCTGGAGGTGAATCTATCACTTGTACATCTGCCCATAAAGACAGGATTAAAACTGTGCTACTGTTACCTGTCATCACAAAATTCCTTGAATTCATCAAAACAAGTATTTTATAACATTTCTTTCATTTTTTCCCAGTTATTGAGTTTATTGGTACATCTCAGGTATGTATCATGATCACATCCAACACTAAGAATTTGTTAACATTTCCTTTGATAGAATCAACATAACATCTCCTTAACAAAATATTCATCGTTCTGTGGATTTCAGAAGTAAATTGAAGTCAAATTAAATTACTGCTTATCATTGTCCTATTTTCATTATTGACAACAAGGTGCTGGAGAATGAAGGACTTGCATGTAAAAAAGAAATTTTGAAATAAATGATATTAATAACCAGCGCAAATTTTGATTCACTGGTGCATATTATTTATCTTATCAGATTGATGATGTTTACCACAAGAAACTGAGCCCTGTTTAAAATTGTAAAAAAAAAAAAGTCAATATTAATTCAAGTCCATCCCTATGTCTACACAGATTAATTTAGGTTAATCTCGGTATACCATATTCAGTGAAGTGGAGGGGATGGCTTGTAAGAAAGGGATGATAAATGGAAATAGTTCCAACTAGTGGTACCAGTGAATAAAAATAGAAAAAAAAACGACAAGAGAAAACTGAATTATAAAAGAAAAATTAAGGCAAATAGGAAAATTGACAAAATGAGGGAAAGATGAATAATCATAATTTTGAAACCATAATTATGATTTTGCTTGAACACTGAATATATAAAGTAATGTATAAACATAAACAATAAACTAGGTTTAAAGGAAAAAGTATCACTCCTTTCCTTCCCCATGCAGATACTCACTGAAACGAATTGACTTCTCCAATGTTTTAATTCTCATTTTTACTATTTGCAGCTCTCTGGAAGTAGTTACGTTAAAGTTTTTAACCTCAAGTCTGTTAAAGCCCAAGAGGACCCTATGGTTTCCTTGAGCTGATGAAACTTCAGTAGTTTTGTCTTGACCAGAGGTCTTTGACCTTTTTCTTAGAGGATTTACTTCAGAGAACTTTCCATTGTAAGTTCCTTCTTTGAGATGTAAATCTCTCAGCCTCTTTCCAGTCTTACAAACCAGGAATATCCGTCTTAGGGAGTAGGAGCCTTCACGCTTTTAAAATCTAATCATCGGAAAAAAATGGCATCTCTGCACCTTATACTTTGCAAGAAGGTGGGAGCCTCACTTTGGTGAGAAACAAGGAGCAGGCCAGTGTGGCCTAAGGAGAGCACCCTGAAGAGTTCCCTTACTTTTACTTAGTTCACTGCCAGAGTTGAAATCCTCTTTGTTTCTCTTTCTCCTGTAGTAATATTGTTGAATACACTGCCCCTTTCCTAACATTTATCTGCAATTATTTCTTTGGTACTTAGAGAGTCAGTTTGAAAACTGAATATTAACTACTCACAAAGTATGATTCTTAGGCCCTCTGAATATAAATCTAGTATTGTTTGTGGTTATTCTTGTCACACACTTCTATAAACTTAATGCACTGTTATATTTATGTGTTCATCAATAATAAACAGTGTAATGATTTCTCATTGGATTAGATAATTTTTACAACATCAATGTTAAGGATTCATTTAGAGTCATATGATGACTCATGTAAAAGAAAAGTAGACACTCTCCAATCCGATGCCTTAGAGAGACTCTATCAGGAGAAATAAAAATGCCTGTTTCAGCCAAAGTTTTAAACTTCCCACAGGGCATTCCTTGAGTGTTCCATGAAAATCGTGGGTAGTATTGGCTCAGCCTTTCGTGGAGCTCGGTTCTGTGGTAGAGACAAGGTGCTCTAGTGCCGCAGAGGACATGCTCAAGGTCCCAGAACCCGGGGTGGTGACGTGCTCAGTGGGGCGGCCCGTGGGGACCCCCTCTTCCTGCAGCCCTCCTCTGAGGTGCTGCTCTAGCCACCACCTCCACGAGCCATCACAACGTTCCACACGTGCAGAGATTGTCCCGTCATCCAATGGGAACTTAATAAACCCGTTCTCGAAATAGCTGTAGGATCTGGCTTAAAACACAGTATTAGAGACATGATTTGAGAGAGAAAAAGTGACAAGTCACCGTAAAAAGAAGGAAGAGTAGATTCAGGGAAACCATAGGCCCTGGGACCAGCTGTAATTACAAGTCTCAAGAAAGAAAGAAGAAGGACAGTGTTCTCAGGGGAGCAAAAGAGAGTGAATGTATTTTAATGGAATTGTTAGAAATTGACATTCTTAGTTTCTAAATGATGAAGACTTCATTGTACTGTTCATGAGTGTTACAAAAGTCTACATCTTTTTCTTTTCATATAGCATAATGATTATTCAGCTAATTCTAGTGAGAATTAATTAATATAATGTCTGGCTAGACCTTATCTCTGGTGACATTTTCAGCCTTAAGCTTGCTTTTGTGAACAAATCTGCATATTGTTAAACTCAGAATCTTTGAAATGCCATTCCATAGGCCAGCAAGGACTTTTTCTATGTCTCTCTAATTCTATTCAACTTTTCTATCATTCTCATAGCTTTATCATTCTCATACTTGATCATAATTTTCTATGTACTTTGTTTCGGTATTAGAATACAGTAAAGAATTTTTTTTAATATTATGGGTTTATGATTCTTCATTTTATTGCAGTTTCTGGATCATTGCATGTGGTAAAGCAAAGCTTCTTATAGCTCCCTGAGGTGGACAGAGTTCCTGCTGACCCTGCACGGTCTCTGGAATGCACTGCTGCTCATGTAGCACATGGAAAAATCATGGATCCATGAACACTTCCTGTGGTTAATAACTATCAAGTTATCTCAACTACAAACACAAAGTCAAATAATTCAATAGCATGTAACAAAAATGCTTTGCAAATGAGTTCTTCTTACTATTATATGTAAATTATTTTAATCTGGTCTGATTTGTAAGCATTTCAGGCTTTGTTTCAAGATGTTTTCACAGATAATGAACATTTTTACGTATTAAGCATCTGCTATCATGAAAACAGGTTTCTGACTGTGCATTTGTGACTGTCTTTTTATATCCTATTGTTAAAATTATAGGTAGAGGCAGCTGTATGCTCTTATGATATAAAGTCACTGCAAATGTTCCATTTTATCCTCTCCTTAGACTTGTAAGACTGCTCTTTTCATTAGTAATCATTAACTTATTTTTTGTTTTGTTTATTTTTATCTTTATTGGTACATTGTATATACACATCATGATCACACTCAATATTGGGAATTTGTACCAGTATATGACGTGATTTAATTATCATTTTTTCCCAGGTAGGGGTACCTGCCCCAATCCCCCATCCCCAGATACATAAGTTTTGTTTCCCTTTTAATGAAGATGTTAATCAGTTCTAGAATGTATCATTAATCTATTTTATGTAAAAGGGTACTGACACGAGTACAGGTTAAATGTTTCTTCCAGAGCTCCTGTTACAATGTGCCCCTGTACCATTCCCTTATAATCATACACCTAGACACATACTCTAATTTTTCTTCCTTAAATTAACAACATCTTTTTTCAAGTTCTGTCTTTTATTTCACAAATACAACAGGAAAAACAACAAATGATGACAGTAGTACCTGAAAACAGATCTTACTTTTCACCTCCAGAACTTTCTAGCGTGGATATCCTCTGTTGGGTTTAGGATCATGTGTAGTGCATTTAATGTCAGCTTTCCAGCTTTTGAAGCAAGCAAGAGTTTTTTCTCAGGAAAGAAGGCACATCCTACCTTCACAGCATGAGATATTCTTTTAGATAATCCTCAGAACAAGTTGATGCTGAAATACCTGGTGGCAAGAGGGGAGAGACCAATGTTGGAGAGGGAACAGAGGCTGTTTACGAGGAGAGGGGAGGCCAGGATCAGGTGTGACACTCATCTAACAGTAGGAATACTTGTTACATTAACAAGATTTACTGACAGCCTCCATCTGTGTCTTCTCAACAAACAAGGTCACACAGTAGGACATTCTGGCTCCTAACGAGGGGTTGCCAGGTCTCTGGAGTGAGGATGGAGGTACTACGGCCCAGGGATGCCTCCGGCACTGGCAATATTTTTAGGTTCGAAAAATAAAATAAAGTACAGAAAAAGGTCATTTTTATCGAGCTGATCTCCCTTGAAACATAGTTGTGTATGTATGTTTAATACTCTTTTCCCTCTTTCTTGAGATTCAAGGTTACTTTTCTATCCTTCTTCAAAGTAGTCCTTCTGGATTTTTGTATCTTACCTGAACATCACATTTATATGTATGTTATTAGGTTCAAGAGTCTGTGCCACAGCTTTCGTTTTATATATAAAGAAGGAGAAATCTGAAAAATGCTAAGGGGGTATACTAAGCTGGTGCGAATAACCCATTATTAGCCCTTTCTTTGTACAAAGACTTCACAAAAGTTTTATGGTTTGAAAAAAACAGTAGTGGTTTTCAAATTTGGAGACTGGATGTTTATATTTATGTATAAATCAATTTCATTAACTAGCTTTTGACTGATTAAATATTTTATTATTCTTAACCTCTGCATCTTGAGAATGGATTTAGAGTGAAAAATAGTGGAAATCCCATCAGATGTAAACATTCTCAGCGCTTACGTGCTGTCCCTAGACCCCAAGTGCCTTCCCGAATTTAGTCACCTTGTTCTGCAGCTGGACTCACAGTAACTGTGAGACATTAGCACCTGGCCAGGGCATGTGTTTTGACACATTTCTGCCCTTCTCCCACACTTTTATTTCATTTCTTACTTCTTTTATATTTTCAGAAACATGAGGTATTTAGTTTCAACTCTCTTTAATAATTCCAAATCTTGTTATGAATATTTTTGTTTCTTAATCTACCACCTACTTCAGCTTAGTTTGTTCTTCCCAGATAAGATCTATCTGGAAATGGATAGGTAAAAAGTCATGGTATATGTATACAGTGGAGTATTACTCTTCAATAAAGAAGGATACATGTGAGGCATTTTTGATAAATGAGTTCATCTTGAGACCATAATCCTCAGAGAAATACATTGAAGAAACAAATTTACATATTGCACTGTTTCTTCGGTGTTAGAAACCAAAGTAAAAATATTGAACAAAACAGAGAATAGATATTAGGAAATAGGAAGAACTTGTTCACATGGGAAGGGGAATAAGAGACGTGGAGGAAAGAGGGATAGAAGGGGAAGAGAGATCTGAAGTGAAAAGAAATTGAAAGAAGAAATGGACATAGATCCTGTATAAATGGGGAGGCAGTGAAGACCTGGAGGCAGCCGAGGCAAAAGGAGCCAAGGTCAATTGAGACCTGCCATGCGCGTGCACAAAGTCCCATGACAAATGTGTTCATCGTGTACCACAGACCTGCACTAATAAAATAAAACCAACCAAAAAAAAAAAAACTGCTGCAACATTATATCACAAAGGGCTTGCTTTGCTGCACTGGAGCCAAACAATATGTAAAACACATGTCCCTAGTTACCGGGAAGACAGACTGCACAGAGGTCCAGAGCTCACATGCGATCCAGACAGTTCAGAACCAACTGTGACTTCCGAACTGGCCTGGCCTGCAGAAGTGTAAGGAGCAGAGGCCACCTGGTCAGTTTGTAGTATTTCAGTCACCTGATTTAAATTTAAAAAAAAAAAAAAACTACTATAACCCAACACTGTGCCAGAATTAGGAAAGACAATTGGTCTAAATTAAGACATTTGAACTTGAGGTACCCTTGATCTAGAAAGTGCCTCAGTTTGAATGTTGAATTTGAGAATTCCATAAACTTTCGTTTCTATTTTTAGTCTAGCTTCTCACCTTATAGATCTCATGATCTTAGATAAATCGAGGTAATATGCCTAGGAACAATCAAAATAAGAATAATTCTTAACCGTACCAAATGATATGAAGAAGATAAAATGATCAATGATAGAACACATTCAAAACAGGAAGGGGATTTCAAACTGAGTTCCCCTGCAGAAGGGATCAGAAGGCTCCTCCAGGGGTGAGTAGGGGTCAGGCCTATGCCCAGGAGCTATCGAGTGACCTGTATGGCTGTGTGGATGTACCGTAGTAATTCCAGGTCAGCAAGGAGCTGGGCACACACCACGGGCCAAAAACGTGCAGAGTTACAGTGACTTCAAAATAACATGAGATAGGACTGGAGGATTAGCTCAGTGGTTCCAGCGCCTGCCTCGCAAGTGCAAGGCCCTGAGTTCGATCCCTGGTAACCACATACAATGCTGGGCGTGGAGACTCACGCCCACCAGCCATCAATGCCACATACCATAGTGTCAGGAATGGTGGCTTACGCCTGTAATCCCAGCACTCGGGAGGCAGAGACAGGAGGATTGCTGAGTTTGCGGCGGCTTGCCTGGGCTACACAGTGAGCTCAGGGCCAGCCTGAACTACAAAGCGAGACCCTGTCTCAAAAAAAAATAAAATAAAATAACATGAGATCCCCCTGTAACTGCTCTTAATACTTTATCGTCTCTTAATCTCACAGCTGGCTGGTCATGCTGGCCATGCTCGTCATCCCAGTGCTAGGGCAGCTGAATCTGCAGGACCATTGCAAGTTGGAGGCCAGCTTGGGCTATGTGGTAAGACTATGTCTGAAAACACCAAGCAAACAAACAAATCATCCTATATAAACATTGTTAGTAATAGCTCCACACACGTGTAACTTTACAGGTACAAAACATTAAATGACTTATGTAAGGGTGCTACTAGTAGATACTAGAAACAAAATTTAACATTCAGCTGTACAATTTTGGTCTTGTATGTTTTTCTAATATCTTATATAAAATAAGAAATATAAGGCAGAACTTTGATTTAGGGAGTGGAAAAGACTGAATATATTTCACAGAACTATGTATTATCCCTATCTATATTAGTATGTATGGCTACCTGTGCATCTTAAAGTCACAAAACATTCCCAAATACCGTTATGAGTTAAATGGAGAACTGAGTATAGTAGTGATAGAGAAGAAATAGACAAAGGAATATACAAATTTGCAGTAATCTTTAAAAACTATATTGATTTAGAAAAACCCAGGTAACAGACTTAAAAAGGGGATTGTTCGGATCTGTTTTCTATAATTTTATACTTGGGAGTGATTGCACTTAGTAGGTTGTTTCCATTCATTAAAGAAGTAGTCAAACTACTCCCCAGGGTCAACTTGGATCAAGTGAGTGATTGAATATTTATTTTTATAAAGATGAGAACAGAAGAGGAAGAAGAAATTTGCTGGGTCTCTTCAAGTTAGCTTCGAGATGCGCATGGAACAAATCTGGAGTTCAGAGAAAGCTCTAGCTGAGTGTGGAACTGGAGTACTTTCCTTTCACGGGCATGTTCACCTGCTGGGAAGCTGGTTGCCTCACAGCTGAGTGCAGTGAGCGAGTGAAGAGGGCACGGGGCCTCCAGGGGCCACAGAGAGGAACGGAGCGAGAAAGCTGAGCCCATGCAAGGTCTGCACTGTTCACCCTGCAGACAGATGGGTTCATGAAGAAGCTGATTAGTGTAGGCTAAAGGACACATGTCTTTTGTATTTTATTTTGGTAGTTCTTAAAGACGTCTATTTACCTGCCCATCTTTGAAATAAAATCAAGTGTTCGCTTTGTTTTGTTAATTGATTTTATTGGTACATTTTATATATACATTATGATCACATTCAACATTGAGGGCTTGTGTCAGTACCTGAAGGGGGAGGTGGGAGGAGAGAGAGAAGAAGAGAAAGAGAAATTCTAGAGAGTCTGCGCTTCCTCAGCCAAAGCAGGAAGTATTCACACACGGAGTTGAAAATCCTGACAGTAACACTTTCAGCCCCTTAGCATCTTGAGGATTTTTTCTTTAATGAGGCATAACAAATACATTGTTTTGTCACAATAAATATATCTCTTTAATATATAAGAGTACTCCCATAGCAACTCTAGTTTTATGCAAGAGTTAAACACTATTGATCTTCTATTGATTATTTAAAAATTATTCTTTAGAGATGCACCCAAAAACCAATATTTTGGGGAGGAACTTCATAGCTTTGCCATCTGTGATCACAACTCGGGCAGGACTTCGTCAGAACTTGTGATGTGGCCACATGGTAGCACATTAGTTTCCTCCCACCAGGCCACGCCCAGCTGCAGAGCCCATGCCTGAAGCCGTTGCCCCAGCAGGGTGACTGTCTGAGATGTGTTGCTAATTTCAAACCTCCATCAGTTCCTTGCTTTAGTGAACTTTAGGTGAAAAAAAAATGAATTAATGTGCACGTACCAACTCTTCACAATGAGTGAAGTCATTTTTTTTTTTTTTGAGACAGGGTCTCGCTTTGTGGTTCAGGCTGGCCCTGAGCTCGCTATGGTGCCCAGGCAAGCCTCGAACTCAGCAATCCTCCTGTCTCTGCCTCCCGAGTGCTGGGATGACAGGCGTGAGCCACCATGTCCGGCAATGAAGTCATTTTGTACTGTAAACATGTACAAATAAAAATTTCAAATATTAAAATTCTCCACACTTTCCATCCATCTCAAACTCTCACCTCTGCCATGCAGGGATAATTCATCCTGTAACTGGAACACTGTCTACAATTCTATTTTTTACTGCAAATTTCCCCATAATCTCTTCCAAGAGCTAAGAGACAGAAAAAAATTGAGAAGGCAACAGGTGATAAGATATCTTGTTTACTTTCCTTTACTTCCAATTATTTATCACATTACCTCTTCATTCTAGAACTTCACCAACAAAAGTTGGAGCCAGTTTACTGAGTGAATCAATTTGTCAAAGAGAAAGTGAGCAAATCCAGTGCATGCATTTCCTTTCCTGTGTGTGAGCCTCGCTGATTTGAATGTGCTTGCTGAAAAGGAAGTATGCCAACTCTGGATAGCTCGGAAGTCATTAAAATTTTATAGATCTCAAGGTGAAAGAATGTCCAATCCTATGTAGATATTTTTATTATTTCTCTTTAGTCACAAACTATTTCAAATTTAATGAAGGTATTTCTTTTAAAAAATGATCCCTCACTAAAGAAAAATGGTTAATGCATAACACGAAAACTCCAACATCCACATAGAATATAAGTATAAAATATTTAGGGGCTGGATTTAGAATTTAAAATTCTAAGGTCACTTTTTAGCTCTGCTACTAAGTTTCCTCAAGTATGTGACTGACAATTGCAATCTTTCTAACTGTAGAAGCACAAAATTAATTAGGAAAAGCTTGGAATAAAATAACAAGAGCTAATGTGAAACTTAAATATGAATAACTGTAACTAGACAGTGATATAAAAATGCTGTTGGGGCATATTTCAATTGCTGAACACTTTTCTCTATGAGTTAAATGACCAACTTTGCTGGTTCTTGTGCAAAATACAAAGATTTTGAGAAGTTATGGTAAACCAGTTCCACAAATATTTACCTACAAAGAAGTAGGCTAGAATTGAAAATATTTTCTGGAATCACTTTCTGCAAAATGGTATATAATGCAGAAGCAGAGATAAATATTTTAGCTTTTGTTGCTCTCCCTACCATAGGTTTTCTCCTGAATAATGCTGTTGAAAATCTGCTTACAGAAAAAGTAAGTATGAAAAGTTTCACTTGAATTTATTTCTTCTACTATGTAACTCAGAAAACAGATACTTTGATGCCTTTATTTTTATATATTCTATAAACCTAAAATTGCAGGCTATTATGTGGTTGAGAAACAGTCCAAAATATTATATAATGAATTTGAAACTCTAAATGTATTTGTGAATTCATTAAAAAGTTGAAAATTCTTATTAAGAATTCAATTATTTATCTCTCTCTATATATATTTTTGTTTGTTTGTTTTTTGTTCTTTGAGATAGGGTCTTGTTTTGTAGTTCAGGCTGACCCTGAGCTCACTATGTAGCCCAGGCAAGCCTCAAACTCAGCAATCCTCCTGCCTCTGCCTCCCGAGTTCTGGGCTTACAGGCGTGAGCCACCACGCCTGGCCTGTGATCTCTTTATTTCACTTATTAGTGTGTCTTCAAGGTGTGTCCATTTGCACATAAATGAATGAAACTTGTCATTCTTTATGGCAGAGTAATACTCTATTTTATGCTTGTGAATGATGTTATCTAAAACTTTAGTAATGCAAACATCATTTTCTTTTTTAATAAGAGTTTGGGGTAGATGTATAAACCAAACCAGAAAGCCAGTGGTATAGAACACCCTGTCAGAGACTTTCAAAATAATAAAGGGTGCAAATTAATATTTCAGTGCAGCTGATTCGTGCACACGTCTTCAGTAGCTTCCGAACGCACGAGTCAGGGGTCGCGTGTTCGTTCACTTGGACCCTGGTTGCTTTTGGATGGGTCGATGCCCATTCAGGGAGTGTGTGGAAGCAGGAAAGTTTGACAGCAGGAAAGAGAGAAGAAAGAGAGAAGAGAATGAGCGCGTCAGGGACAGTGAGAGCAGAAGGTTGAGACCTCACTAGGCGTGTCCGGGACTCACGGCCCGCCCTCACGTAGACCCTGAAACACTGGCCGGGCTGCTGGCTCCGGAACGGGCCCGGACGCGGCTCCCGGACCGACGAAGCTGGGGCGAGGCCCGGGGCCGGAGGGGCGCGGCCCGGACTGTCACCCACCGCAGGCTCAGGCCCCGGCCCCGTCCGAGGCGGGATCCCCCGAGAGAACAGGCAGCTGTTTGTGCTCCTGACTAATTTCACTGCAGAGCCTATTTCTTATTCATGGCCCACTTTGAGTCTTTTCAATAATTTGTGTTTTAATTATAAGTAAACTGAGTTTAAGAGAAACACAAATATATCTTTGGGGAAGCTTGTCTCTTTTAGTATGGAAAGTCTCTTTTCAAAAATATTGCTTTAAAATTTGACGTAAATCATTATAATTTTAAAGCAAGTGCAGTTTGACACTTAAATTTTTACTTTTTAATGACTTACTATGAAGAGAAAACTTTAAGTCAGATAATAAATCTTCAGTCAACAATGAAATCAGTAAGTCCTCGAATGTCATAGAAATGAGTTTAATTGATATTAATTAAATATATTAGCTTGATTCTGTTTTGTTTTGTTGTATAAAAGATAATGACAATGAAAATAGTTCAGGTTCTAAGGTGAACAAAAAATAAGTGCCTTTCATAGGAATGAGAAAGGGGACCAGATTAAAGTTTTTTTAGACGTATATTTGAGCTTGGTAATTTTTACTTGAGTAAGGGCAGATTTGGGAGCCCAAGCATCTGTATCCCTACTACAGACTGAAAGCAGTAAAGGTATCTGTGTGTCTATCATCTGCCTGATGTGCGTCATATAAAAATGACTGCACGTTGACTGATCCCCCAAAAGGAATGATAGCACACTCCTGCATCGTTCCCACATCCATTAGCTTCTTGGGGTTGACTCCATTTAAAATGATATTCATACCCCACACATCCTAAAGAAGTACACAAGAAATCTGAAGAATGCATTTTTTAAAAAGGAGAAAGAAGAGAAATAGAAAATAAGACCTCTAACACAATTGCATCAGATTTGTCAGATTTCTGTTTCATAAATCATATACCACCTACAATATATAATTCAAATTTTATTTTCTTATTTCACTCTTGTGAAAGATATTGTTTATAAAGATTAATCATTGCTGTGGCCCTACAGCATAGGAGGAGGAAAATTTAGTTTCCTTTCCTAGCAGATCTGCCAATCAAATTTGGAAATTAACTTGATATATATATTGGTGCAATGAAAAATGTAATAATCTTTTAAAACATTAATTATAATATCAATATTCTAATATTGAGTACATATGTGTAACTTGACAATGGTTGAATTGGCCCCATTCTTGAATTAGACATATTGAGTTCGGCAGTTTGTCCTAAAAAGACAGAATTGAGAAAAACATTATAAACAAAGCCTCTCACAGAATTAGGTTTTGTCCAATCATTCACATAGCATTTCATGTTTATGTTCAAAGTGCTCAGTATTTTACTTTGTAATTAAACCATTAATACAGTAAAGGTCTAGGCCAGGGTTAAATATCAGCATAGGAATGTAGTCCATTGTCTGGACAGCTACATTCCATTCATGTCATTGAACACGTTACCCATCCAGTGTCCACCAAGGTCACAAAGCAGAGAGGACATCTCACCTTTCATGTCGCCTGGTCACTACTGTCATAACAACCTTAGTTCTGGGCAGGGCCAGCTGTAGCCTGACCCCCGTCCTGTCAGCGAGACTCCCAGAGACATTACAGTTTGGACAGTAGTTAAGCACCACCATTGCCTGGTTTTCGTGGGAGACTGTGGTTCAGTCGGTCCCTGGAAGAGCATCAAACACAACTAAGAGTGAATGTTTTGGATGAAAAGTTGACAAAGTAAAATTTATAACATTTTTTTGATTATCATTGTTATACATATTTTTAAAATGAGAAATAGTATAAAGATCAGGAAAATATAATCAGTAATATTTTGGAGTTTTTTTCCCACATAATTACCCTATGATTTAAAGATCCTCTATGGTAAAATATTATTCATGCTAGTAGGATCAATAAACAATGTTGTTTAAGGACAACATTTTTATAACAGGTATTATTATCACTTTTCAATACATTTCTATCATCTTTAATTTTAAACAGCACTCTACTTAGGTTCATTTACCTTGTTTTACACATAAATAATAACCAAAGCATTTAAATACATTAACATAGTTCATCAATTTTATAGTGGTCAAGACTCAAAGCTCTATCTCTGGCTCCCAAGCCTAATATCTTAGTCACTATATTATATTAAAATGATGGAATAATTCATGATACAAACTTTTTTAAGTTTTGCAGGAAGAGTAAAGAAAGTCGGCCTGTGGGAGATAGAAATGAGCATAAAACCCCGCTGTTGTCTACAGGGTTGAAGCCCTTGCAGGGTCCCCTGCAAACCCCGGGGCTCGGCGCGCAGAACAGTGACCTTCAAGGCAGTGTCGCGCGGGGAGGACTCGCCTGTTCTGCAGCAGGTGATCTTCGGCGGGTGTGGACAGGAAACCACTATCTCATCGCATCGCGCCCATTTCCACAGGGTGCCCAGATGACACCACCGGCACCCCGCCACCCCCTCCCGCGGGAAGGCCTGTGTTCTCAACTGTGCTTCCTACAAATATGTCAGAATGCACCGCAAGGAAAGTTCGTGCTGCTCATCGAAACAGGAAGGCTGACGATCTCCTGCCAGGAAGATGCAGAAATCATTGAGAAACGCGCCACAGAGTCACAACCCTTTCTGTATAAATGAAAGACGAGAGTGTCAGAGTGATATGGCAAGACAGATTATCTGGACATTTCTGTTTCAGAAAATGCAGGAAGGCTGCACAGCGAGGAGCCAGCAGCCTCTGGAACCAGAAGAGTTAGGAAACGGCCTCAGTTATGGTTTCGACGAAAGCTCTTTCCCAGAAGCTTCCCGAGTTCAGGGCCGGGGTGCGCGGGACTCCGCTGGGCCGAGCAGAGCGTCCGCAGGAGATCCCGAGCGGAGGGTCTCAGCGTGCCGGCCAGGGCTGAGCAAGCGCGCCCATTGCTTGAATTTTTGACCTGAGAATTAAAAACTATCCCGCTAACGATGGACACCTCTTGTCAGGGGGTCAGCTGGTGTCCCAGGACTAGGTCCTCGCTCCACGGGGACCACGCAGCCGGCCAAGAGCGGCATCGTGATCCTTCCCGATGCTCCGGGCACTCGTCCCCAGCCCGGTAGCGTTTATGTGGAGCATCTTCCCAGCAGCTGCCTGGAGCGGGGCCCGAACTGGCGGGCACTGCGCTGGTCTCTTCCGGTCACCGTGCCTCCGTCCCGAAGCGGGGGGCAGGAACGAAGGGCGGTTCGCTTTCGCTCGCAGTCGCAGAGCTTTCACTGTGCAGTCGCTGCGGCCCAGAGCAAACGCTAAGGCCGAAGACGCGGCAGAGGAAAACCACTCCCCATGCAGCGGGGAAGCGGGGCCCAAGGACCCCTGGCGACCCCCTCCTTCGTCAGGGCCCTGGCCCTGCGCCTGCCGCCCGCCTCCCCTGCCCTTAATGATGACTCATATTTAACTCACTGAGGAGGGCCTCAGAGTCCAGTCACCTTCCAAACAGCCCAGGGAAGGCCCCAGATTTTAGGGGCCGTTTCCAATCTAAGCGTAACAGGCATCGTGCGAACCCGCCGACTTTTTACGTCTGAAAGAAGTGGGCCAGACTGCATTTACAAAAGGAGATAAGTGGAACCGCACATCTCAGCTTGCGTCAGGCTCTCTGCTCTTACCTTATTTCAGAGCAAGCAAACTACGATACCATAGCTCAGCTGCGTTTCAGGTTTATGTTGGCAAATCGCTGACTCTGTCTCCCGTTTATCTCCCAGACTTTGAGCTCGTTTTCCTGCCAAGGACGTCGCAGAATGGCCACAGCTGCGCTGCTGCGTCAGTTCCGACGAGCCCAGTGTCCCCGGTGCAGCGCGGGGCTGAATGCGATAGCGAAGTTTTGCAGAAGGGCAGGGGAATCGAGGCCCTTGCGGACCACGCTGGACGCCGACCCCCGTCGGCAAAGCCCGGGTGAGCTGGTGAGGGCGAGCAGAGCTCCTTCCTGCGCACAGGCAGCCGTCCTGCTCGTCTTTCTGAGAAGGACCAGCCGCCCGGCGCGTTTCTGAGGCTCCCGGGCCCCCCCGCCCCGCTATGGTCAGGGCACCGCCCTGCAGGTGGGACTGAAATGACCCCCGATTGTGCTTTCAGAAGTCGGCTGTCGCTGAGTGCCACCCACTGAGGGTTTTGAAGGGAGTCTTGCTCAGTGTTCCCTTTGCTTCAACAAATACCCGACACCATCCCCACGCAGGAGGGTAGAGTTGTTGTGGCTCGTGATTTTAGAAGTTCCAGTAAGAGTTCCGCTGTTTCCAAGGCAGACGCATCAGTGCACAATGGAGGGTGGGTGAGCAAAACTTCCCTTTATAGCATCCGGGAAGCAGAGTCTTGTGACCCCAGCCACCCAAATCCAGCGGCCGGCCCTCGGCTGTGTCTGAGGACTGGCCCCCTGACGAGCAGTGTCCCCGACGCAGTCACCTCCGCGGGAATCCGACTGCAGCCCGCTTGGCAGCTAAGCTGAACGGGTCACGTGAGGTCACGAGGGGGCGCGCAGAGACTGACCAGGACCCGGGTCTGTGATCCCAGCCACTTCGCTATCCTGCTTCTCGTCTGACTTGGCTAGTGGTGGTTGGAAGAAGAGGATCATGGGGCTTTCAAATGCTCCCGCCTCTTGACATTCCTCCTGGAGTGGTTTTTACCTGTGTCCCGTGGAGCGCGCTGAGATTCCAACATGGCTGTCCTGGTTACTCAGGACACAAGAGGGCCGGAATCCCTTAAGGCCACTAAATTCAGAATGACAATCTCTTGAAGAAATAGATTTAGAGAGATCTTCCTGTACCTTTATTTGAGGGTTCTTAGCTCCTTTTTTTCCCTCAGATTTTGTGTTCATCAGGTCTGAAAAAAATCTGAACATTCAGTTTCCCCTTGTCTGCCATTACTCTGTCAAACTGCCATCTGTCCATTTCAGAAACCAGAAACATTTCTCATGCAGCTTACGGTGGCCTGTCAGAGTCCCTCCTCAAGGGCGAAAGATTTGCTCTTTCCTTAGTGACCTCGAGGCTGACACATGGCCCAGAAGCGGAGTCAGGCGAGGGGCCTCTGCATACTGAGGACTGATGCTGGCTCAGTGTTCACCGATGACTTAGGTCATTCAGGAAAAGCATTTTTCGAATCTATCTTCTATCTCGAACATCATAGTCTGTTGCCTTTGCCTCAGATTCCGCAGAACAAGACGTCCTCGTGGGCACGCTGGCCTTCCTCGCTGTCGTGTAACTAGTGAGCCACCTCCAGTCCGTCCCCTCAGTGTGTCAGTGATATTAGGGAACTGCTGGAGCTTTTCGGTACAACACGTGGTCCCTTGTGTACTCAGACTGGACAGCTCTAGCTGACGTTACGCTACCACCTACATGAACGGGCTTTCAGCCTGGCTGAGATGCAAAGCTGTTGGTGCAATCTGGATGAAGAAATTATACGAACTGGTACATTCATTTTTTAAATGCCCATTAGTTATTTTGGCTGGACACCTAATGGGCCCCAGAGATAATATAAACTGAGAAGTTCTGAAAGAGCCCTGGGGCATCCTGGTGGGTAAACTTCAGGGAGATTAGAAGAATACAGCAAAAGGAGAGAGAAAGTAGGTCAGAGATCTGAGGAAAAATCTGTCGATTTTGGTGTTGTTAGAATCAAAGTAAGACAGGTTGTTGGGAAGAAATATCCATATGTGCCACAAATAGCAAAGAAAAAAAGTAAAATTGAGATGGAATGCTATAGACTTAGCAATGTACAGGGCATTTAGAGCAACGGCAAGAGTGAACGTGGTGCAAGTTTGAGACAGAATGAGAAGAGAGAAATGGGAGATATGGATTATAAAACATATTTTAGGGAAGAAACTACATGGTCCAAATGGATCCATTTAAATGGACAAACTATGAAAATCACTGTTGAAATCAGAACCATCTTTCTTAACAGTAGCTTTGTCCGGTGGGCTAGTGCGCATCGCGCGGCCTGTCAGCACCCCCAGGCCTTCTCAGCAGGACCTACGCGCGGCCCTCGTCCTCCCAGTCCAGCTCAGGGCCGAGAAGCCTCCTCCGCACTGCGCTTGGGAGACGCGCACAGCTTCCTTCTGAGCAACGCTGTTCTTTCGCTGGAGGGACAAATAACACAGGGCACCATGAATAAACTTCATTTGCTTCTGACTCAAACAAATACACGTTATGAAACCTGCAGACATCGTCTCTCCACATACACTTCGGGGCTGTGTGCTTGAGTGGCTGGGTTGAAGGTGGACAATCTCCCTCAGAAGAGGGAGCCCGGAGCCCATGGGTTCCCTGTTGGTGAGAGTTGCCTCTCACGCTGTGAGCTCGATGGTCCAGCAGAGCACGGCAGGTAGCCCCGCCCCGGACGAGAGCGTCCTGAGGAAGGACAGGTGGCAGACAAAGATGTAGGTGGCATGTATTGGTCAGATGTACACATTTGGTTGAATATCAGCGTATTTTACTAATCATAATTAATATTTTCCTATACTACAGTTAAAGAGCAGATATTTATTTCAAAACTAATTATAAAACACATTAAATATTTTATCGGTTGCCTAATGAGCTTACAAATGAAATTAATAATTTAATTTTATGTGTAAACAGACATATAATCATAGGCATCAGTAGGATATAGTTTATCAAGTGCTTTCTATACAACTTGTGCTATGGTAAGAAATTACTTAGCCACTTAACATTATTATGTCAATATTATGGTCTTTATTTTACCAAAAAGAAAATGGTGATACAAGTGGTTTTATCTTGACCATATTCTGACAGTTGCTGAGTGTCAGGCAGCGCATAAATTTGGAAATCTCCCAGAACTCTGCAGGAAAGACTTTACCTTCTCTGCCCTAAGGATATGAGGGAAGAAAAGGAATTTTATTGTACAGTTATATAGGATAAGAAGCACATCTATAAGAAAGTAAGAAAATGAAAAAGAAAATAATATAGATGCATCAGGGCATAGAAGTATCGATTAAATGTCACATAAAGAGAAATAAAGCCACTATACTTTGGGGTACTGTCTAGACTAGATATCAAGACTCCTGCTTTAAGAGCAGGAAATCATGACCCAGGGCTTTGACCATCTACTCATCTCTATAGAAAATAGCCCAAATTTAACCTTTTGAAAATATTCAGTTATAGTTATTTTGTTTGTTTAGGCTTCTGCTTATTTCTAATTGGCAGGTAGCCTATGGCTCGCCTATGGCAGTCTGACTCTCCTGGTTGATAAGACTCTCACTGTTGTCCTGGATACTCAAAACCAGAAGTTAATGAAGCCCAGTGCTTTAAAGGACAATCCCCAGATGTTCCCGGACTCACGTGCGTGGCTGTGTGCGGCTCTTCTCTGAGGCTTCGTGCCGGCGACACATCTCCAGAGGCTGATCTGCCTGCTGAGGCCGCGTTTCCTGACCACACGCTGGGAAACAGCCTTCACGAGTACTCGCAACTCCTTAGCAATGATCCTTGACTTAAATCATCTCCTTACTAATTAATCCTCCCCCAACAAAAAAGGATTTTATGAAATTAGTGATTTTTTAAATTATTTTTTATTATTGTACCTCAAGTTTCTATGGAGTAGAGCACACTGGAACATGAAGCTTATAAAACACAATATTAAAAATGCACCACTCTGAGACTCCAAGTCCCTGCTTTTCCTGGGGGCTGCAGTCTGGATGCCAGAGGTTACCTAAGAAGAAAGAGGCAGCTGGAGATCAGGAGTCAGGTCGAACAGTGATAAACTGATCACTGGACAGTACAGATGCTGGTTTGAAGTGGAAGGGTTTGCTGACATTCTCTGATTCAGACAGACTCCTCCTTTAAGTTTTAGGAGAAGCTAGACAAACAAAATTTCTCTCAGTTTTGGGGCTTTCTTTTCCTGCTAGAGAAGAGAGTAAAAGGACCTCTCTCTAACTGCAAACCTAATTTTTAAAAAAGTGAACCCAGAAGGGCCTCAGCCTTTGTGACCCTTTTTCCCTATGAAATGGATCTGTGAGATCCATTAGTCTCCATTCTGCACAGAACATGAGTGAAGACAGAGAAGGAACGTATCTCACAGGCAGCATTCCCTTATAGAAAGCTGAGTTGCGGTGATGGAGCCCAGTTCCTCGCCACCTGCCAGTCCCTGCAGCCTGGAGTTGGCAAACCCGCATTTCATACTTTGTTAAAAAATAAACAAAAACTGAGTAAGTCAAAAAGTATAGACAGAGCTCAGTGGAAAAGTGAGTGTTCTAATTAGTGTCTTAGAATGGCTCAGACTTCAGATACAATTGGACTGGAGTATTTTGAACCTCCTCTTCAGTAACTACAGTGAACTCTTTGGCTGATCTTAATGAGGTATAATCTCCATTTTCCATTAGTAATTGTTCATAGTTTTTCTTTCTTCCACAAGAAGATATCTGACATTCTGTTCTTCTGTTATAATCCTTTGCAGCTTCTCAGTCAAATCCAACCTTAGCCCAAAGTGATCGTCTTCATTCAGGCTTTTTGACTGCCCCTCCTAAATCACGGTACTGCCGTCGATGATCTGCTCCCTTAGCAGGAAAGTGTCCCTTCCCTGTGACCTCTGGTGGTGACCTGAGACCCTCAGTGATGACCTGTGACAGCACCTTTGTGGCTCTTACTGTCTTGTGCGTAGACTTCTGCAAAGCAGTGAGGAAGGAAGCTGTGACCCAGGAAGGACTGTAAGAGGATTCCATTGTTGGTTTTCACTCCCTCTCGCTGTCCAGTAAAAATCATGCTTCCAGTTGGGTGTGTGACTCCACTGACCGCATAGTTACTCACCAACAATGTGGGTCGGTGATATTAGTCTGGTATTCAGAGCTGCTGGAGTTTTAGTTATTGATTACCAATGAAAGATGAGCTGATAAATTATAGACTGGAAATTTTTCATTTTACTTAAATTTCTAAATAATCTGTTTGTGGATATCTTACACAATTTACCTGTTTTCTTTCATCATTCATGCTTTTAAACTGATTCCTTTGAGTTTTGGTTTCTGGGAAAAGAAAAAAGACATACATGCCACACAGTTTATTTAACAAAATTGAGAAATTAATGATTAAAAGCCTCAGTTAGCAGGACCAGTGACAATGTACCATTTACAGCATTCTTGCTGTCCTCAAATCTGCTGTAGAGTTCACTGAAAACATGATAGGTGTTGGTGAAGAAGAGAAGGAAAAGATTTTGTACACAATTGCTTTTAATTCTCAGGTTTACATCTCCATTCTATAAAAGACGCAGTGTCGGGTTCGTGTCCCCCAAAGCCTCATGCAGTCGGGGGAAGGGCATTTTAGACCAGCTGGATCTCTCGTGTGTGATGCTCGGGTCAAGGATGTGCAATTACTAAATCATTGGTTGATTTGGTATCGTTCTGGGAGTGGATAATGGGAAGCCTTCCCTGGGTGTGAGAGCTCTCAGGGTGTGTAGCCTGGAAAAAGTATTAGGGGCAGAAAGAGGGCTGCTGCAGGCATGTGCTGCTTCGCTGCCCTCTGCCTGCCATGAACTGTTTCTCCTCTGTGATGTCCTCTGCCATCCCACCTGCCTCAGACTAGCTACCTAGGGACTGGAGACTCTACACGCTGTGAGCTGAGCTGGACTCTCCTCCTTTAACTCTGGGTGTTGGATATTGTGTTCCAGTAATGAGGAAAGTAACTAAAACCTACAGTAACAAACACAGGTGAATATAACATGTCTAACATTAGATTTTTCTTTTTCCTGGAACCTATTCAGCATCAGTAAAAACACACCATTATTGAAGAGAAAAGAACAGAGTGCATGAGAGAAAAAAAGAGAAGGGAAAGAAGAGAATTTGTTTTTTCTGTACTTGATATCTAAAGAATATCCCTGGGTTTTATTTTTAAGAAACCCTGGGAATCCACATCCCTACAAAGTCTGTTTCCCAATAAACTTTGACAGAGAATATGTATCTTTAAATTTCTGAAGACATCTACTCCAAGAAAAGAGTGGGATTTTATTATCTCAGAAAATCTAATCAGTGTGTAACAGAGCCCGCAAAGTGGAGGACAATTAGGAAGTATATAAAACAAATATGTGTTGCTATTTTTAATATTATTTCCTTTATGAGTGTCATTAATATTTGGAAAAATGGACAGAAGTAAGTAATATTTTCCACACAATGAATAAAAGAAAAGTTACTTGAACAAAATCCCATATTATATATAAAATGATCTTTAACCAGACAATGAGATGGGTCTAATATTTCTAGAAATAGGGAATGGAGGTTTTAAAAATCATTAGAATGATTAAAAATTCTGGTGGGGATTTGATACAATATGCAAAGGTTTTGTGGATCTTTTAATGAGTAATTGGTATTTTTAATCATGAAAATTTCTCCTTCTTAGCAGACATATGCCATGAATAAATAATTCTTGTTGCTCTTAAATAAGGAAATGCACATTTTCAAACAGGACAGTCATCATTGTAGACATTGCATTGGGAGAAAATAATTTGTTAAAACTTCTATGGTAAAATGATACATTGATGTGAAAATACTAATGTAATTCTCCAAGGGAAAGGATAACAAAAGGAAAAAATGATATTTTACTTGTTAGAAACCAATAAGGATAGACTAGATATTTTTGAAAAGGTATGAGAGCTCTCTATTTTCTAAAACAATAGGGGGAAAACACAAACATATTGAGAATTTAAAATTTTGCTATATAGTGTATTTCTCCAAACATCTTTGTCAAAATGACCAGTGATACTAGATAATCATGTACGAGTCTGAGGCACCAGAATACTTTCTTTCTTTCTTTCTTTCTTTTTTTTTTTTTTGTGGTCCTGTAGATCAAATTTGGGCCCTTGTGTGTCCAAGGTTGGTACAGTATCACTTGAGCTAAATCCCCAGCCCACACCAGAATACATTTAACAAACCGGAAGTTACTTCTCTGGGGGAACAAATATGGGCCACTATCTGAAATATTGCTAGCTGACATTTTATTAACTTGTTTGTTCTCAGACTCTATAATATTTTAAATGCTCAATCAACTGTTTAAATTGCTAGAACTGTGCCAAAATATTTATTTTGTTACCTACTTTAAAAACATTATACTATTTTTGAAAATGTGGGTGGTACAAATAGCTTCTGTTTTTTTAGTACATTCTAATTTCAGTGCACAAATGCATTTATCATAAGATACTGATTAATCTATTCATAGCAGTAGTGATTTGTATAATTTTCATGGAATGCACACTCTTGAATATCACATTATCTAAGATTAATACAGGATATTGATATCATTGCATTTAGGGCATATATGACTGAAAAATCTTGAAATAACTTGAAATAAAACCAAGTACATTCTGTTGTATCAGTATAGAATATATATATATATATGTAAAATTTTCATAAAGATGAACAAAAATTTGTTTTACTTCCATATTTTATAAGCTTTTCTTTACTGACATATTTCATTTTCAAATAAAAATAATTTCCATTGACAAATAGAATTCTTTTTGCAGGCTAATTAGTAGCTACACGTTTTTGTATTTGCATATTTGAATTCAAATTTAAGGGAACAACATTCCTTTAGTTTCTACAGAGAAACCATAATGAAGAATATGAATCAGAGGGGAAATGAACAAATAACTGCTATATATTATACTTCTTAAATATTAAGGATATTTGATTTCCACATTGAACAGTGTCTAAAAAATTATATTTTGCAATATAGTGAATTTTAGTAAGAGGTTCCATATATGAAATTAAAATGTACTTATGTACAAACTTTCCAACTTAGTTTTTATATTTCTTGTCAAATAAATAACTAGACATACAGAAAACACTAAAACAGGACAACAACAAAAAACCCTCAGAACAACCCTATATGTTGCTTCCGAGTTCTGTTAGCAGGATGTACCACCAGAATTCAGGAAAAAAATATGAAGCATATTTTCAGTCCGTCTGCAAGGCAGGACGCTGTCATGTCACATTGTGAGGAGACTCCGCGTTGCCGTCTCGCTGTTCTGTAAAGTAATGCTATTATCTCAGCACTGTAATTTTATCACTTAAGCTGATGTTTAATTTAATATTCTCCCTAATGATCTACCAGGGTGTATCTGAAGCTTTTTATTAAAAATATTTACACTCAAGTAGATAGATATAGTACTTTTAAAAATAGTTAACATGATGAGTAATAACTTCAAATTTTAAAAACCCACTACATTTCTTTAATTTGTTTTTTAATGTAAGAGAAAAATCACACATCCATTTAAATTTATCCTGTAAAAGTGAGTAGACCAAATTGCTACTTTATTACTTCCCTCAAGTAGTTAATTAAAGTAGGCTACTGGCTGACTCATTATTGCAAAGTAATGTTTTATTTAAATATAAATGAGCAGGAATTTTTCAATTGTAAAAGCCGAGTTGAGCCTGAAGATTTCACCATGTGTTGTGTTGCCTTCTAAGAGACTTGGAAAAAAGTGAGAGAGATAAGACCTAGGAGGAAAAAATTAAAATCTTAACTCGGGAGAGGATGTGTCACTCTCTCCTCGTGGAGACCAGGGAGGGCAGCAGAGCTTTGGCCGCAAAGTGGAGCCTCCTTTATCTGCGCTGACCATGTAACCATCTGACGTGGAGATTCTGGGCCTGATAATGAACCCCCTGTGCAAAGCTAAAGTGTGTGTCTTCGCTCGACTTGCTCAATTCCCGCAGAAGCTGAGATAGAGACACAACAGTAAAAATAATTCCTTAGTCCACAGTAGATGAACAGTGAGAAAGAACATTTATGTACCAAACAGTCTTCCCTGTGGGTGGACAGCTCCTCTGTCTTGTAGGTAGGGTCCTGGGATGAAGGCTACTGCTAGCTTCCTAGGGAATAAGCCGGTGGAAAAGGCAGGAAAGTTCAGAACTATATGTGCAAGTTTGTTCGAGAACTGGGAATGATCACAGCACACGTGTGTCCCATTTTCATTTGTATTACTGTGTGAAACTTAAGTCATATGTTTCATGTCCATTACTAAGGAGACTGGGAAAGAGGAACAACAGAAGACTTCATACTCCACAATCATAACAGATTATACAACTGCTCTTCTCACATAAAGGTAATTACGTGGTTCTGATCTAGGTCATCATAAAATACAATGAAAGGACCAAAAACATGATTAGTTACCTGATGTTTTCCCTGCTTCTCTCTCATTAATGGCGCCTCTCAGTGCAGTATCTTAATTCTTTCCGCCACTCTGATAACAATCAGAACCGATTCAGATTTAGCCATATAGGCAGGATTGAACCTAACTGCTGAATTGGATTCGGTTTGCAACAAATTCAGTTTGTGATGGGGATCATGGAAAGAACTGGGTTCACGCCCTACGGCACCAGTCACAGCGCGGCCCGAGTCCCTTCCTGTCCAGGGCGCACCCAGGCTGGGTCGGGGGCTGGGCGGACCGTGCCCCGGGCGCCTTGTCCTCTGAGCGCCCCCTGGCGTGCACTTCCCTGGGGCTGGGTCAGGCGGGCCCGGGCTGGCACCCTGGGCCTCTTCTCTCAGGGCTGGGCCTTGTCCGACGCCCCGGGCACTGTGGAGGCGCCCGTCCAGCTGTCTTCCTGTGCTGGGTGCCCGGGGCCCTGGCTTGCTGGTAGCCACAGCCTTGACGGGCATCTTCTGAGGCCTCAGAGAGCTGCGGCTGCCTCCAGCCCTGTCGCGGCTGCCTCAGGGATCGGGACGATCAGCACGTGCTTAGGACTTGCCATTAACCGGTACTCAGTCGTCTCATTCCCCAGGGTCCTAATTCCATGCCTCGTGACGACCTTGCTTCTGGGGGGGGGGGGACCCGAAGAGCCCAACAGGGTCACGGAGGGGACCGCGTGGCGGACCTGGGCTCGGGTGCTGTCCAGCATTTTGCCAACTTCCTGTCCAAGACAACCAAGCCTTTGATGTGGAGGCCACAGTCCTTGCCTGAAGACAGAGGAAGCGACAGCCAGCGGAGAATTTAAGTGAAACTGTTACACGGAGAATCTTGAATTTTGAATCAAAGACGGAGTTTGTTCTTTAAAACTGACAAATTCCTTTTGTTTTCACACCAACTTCCAAAGTTAGTACTTGCACATGAAATGCAAAGAGATAAATCTGTTTCAAAAACAGCCTCGTGCCGGGAGTGGTGGCTCACGCCTGTCATCCCAGCACTCGGGAGGCAGAGGCAGGAGGATTGCTGAGTTCCAGGCTTGCCTGGGTTCCATAGTGAGCTCAGGGCCAGTCTGAACTACAAAGCGAGACCCTGTCTCAAAACAAAAACAAAAACAAAAAACAGCCTCGTGAGTATTCAGGGAGCCCGTTATTTTCAAACACATGTTAACTCTATTGTCACCTGAAAGCTTGAGATTAATTTATAGATTTCTAGTACAAGGTCTGCGACTAAATGCCAACTTTATTTTAAGCTTGTTACTGGGCGCGATCGCACGGTATTTGGAAGACGATGTGTTGTCGTCCCAGCCGGCGGTTCCGGCGCGGAGGGCCGTGTGTGCGAGGGCCCCGGGCCCGCAGCCTCCTCTCCGTCCGGACCGGGCGCTGCCCTCGCCGCCGGCTGGGAGGGAGGAGCCGATCGCCTGTCTTCGCTCCAGAACCCCTGACGGCGCCGGTCAGGCTGCTGGGCTTGTTCGAGGGAAGCGCTTTTCCACGGTGTTTTGAGCCATGCAGTTCTGGGATTTCCGGAGACCCCTGAGCCTTTCTGCCGAGCACTTGCCCGTCCGCACCTGCTCCTGATCTTTTTTCTCAGCTTGCCAGTGGCAAAGGTAATTACCTAGGAGATTACGAATTTAAGTACAGTCATTGGAAAACGTGATTCTGCGAAGATCGAACCGACAGAGCAGTTTCTTGGAAAGGCCTCCCTGTCCTCTGTCACTTGAGTGTTCCGAGGCCCAGGCTAGTGGTCTGTAGGTACAAGTTAGAGCGCGCTCCGCTTCGGAGAGCGCCACGGATTGCCCTTAGCGGTGACCCGGGCGCGGAGTGGCTGAGACGCGAAATCAGCGCGGTCCCTGGAGCCTCCCGGGCGGCGCGAGGCTGAGAGAATCGGACACGGTCTTCGCTTCAGTCCGGGCGCAGCCGCAGCCAGAGGCTTCCACGCGGGAAGGGCTGGACGGGGGCACGTCGGGGCCCGGGGGATGAAACCCACATCGCAGGCGCCAGGACTCTGTTTCTTTCAACTAAATATATGCGAAGCTCCAGCTTTAGGTTGTCATAAGTCACTCGTGCTCTGTGTAACAGCTGCTTGAAGGTAATGAAAACTCTTTTCCCTGCGGAAAAGGAGTGAACAATTTCCTCCGCCGTAGTCTGTAATTTAAACGTGATTGTCCCCTCTTGCACAGCAAAACACCGAACAGTTTTTTTTTTTTTAATGATTTTAAGAAAAATACTTCCAGGCATGCTGTGGGCATATCTGATTACAGCTGCTGCCGGTTAGAGCTGCCCGTGGTGATCACTTTGAGTACAAACAGCTCCCCGCATCTTGTGCCCCGAGTTGAATGTAAGCTAAACGTGTGTGTTAGAACTCGGTGCAGAGGAAGAGCGTGAGGGGCCTGAATTCGGGTCCGAGACGCTCGCTTATGAGCGTTGTGGCTGTGCTGTGTCCTGCTGCCTCGGCCTAACTGTGCTGTGTAGAGAATTCGGTTTCCTTCACATTCAACTATTTAATGTAGATAAATGAACCCGCCTTCAGTAAAACATGAACTGATGCCGCAGCTGCATCATAATAAATGAACGTGTCTGATCACACGGCCGTCCACCCTTCCAAGGCCTATCTCCGAGCTACAACCTCGGGCCCCTCCTTCATGTTTCATTTTATTTTGAAACGTGTTTTTTGCTAAATCGCTTGATTCCTCTGTTGTACCGTAAGTCAGTATTTTTTAAATGTCCTATATTCTTTTGAAACGTAGAGAGGGAAATAACAGGATATATTACCTGTCATTACAATAAGTAAATAAATGCATGTACAACTGCAGATGCCCTTCTATAATACATATATATTTTCCTGGAAGTGAGAATTTTTGAGCTGAGAGACTCTTAGGTTTAAGGAATTGGTCAAAGGAAAGAGAATAGCTGTTTATTTTCATGAAAACCTATTTGGATGAAATTCAATCTCACATTTTTATTTTTTACACCAAAAATAAAAGGAAAAGATAAACAGTTCTTTACTTGGAAAAGAAGCCTATATTGGATAAAATATGCAAAAAATATCTCCTTCAGAGCAGTTCATTCCTTTGTCAGGCTACACAGACTCAGAGAAATAAAAAAAGTTCTGGTTAAGAGTGAAAATCTGAAGATGTCTCTAGGTGTGGATGATAAATTCCAATTGTAACTTTCAACATGAAAGAAGATATTTATATGAGAGAGCGGGAAGGAGGGAGACCCAAGAGTGACTCTAAACAGTGTGGCCTTCATACCTTTCCAGTACTTAGTCATCGTGAGACCGTTTCTATGGAAATGAAACTGTCACTTAGTAGTTCTGTGCAACTGATTCATTCCTAACAGTTCTTTGGGATCAACGACATATTTCATTGCAAATTTCAGGAGCTTCCTTTACTACAAGAGTGAAAGGCAGTGAGGAAATCTTTCACAGGGCTGTGATTCACTGTGATCTTATGATTCAGAGTTTGGAATCATGTTTAAATTCAAAGATGAAATGCAATCTAAGTACTGTGAGCATGCATGACCATGGTGAGCTCTGGGGCCTCCACACATTTCTGTCTCCACCGTGTACACGCTGAGCAAGGTCAGGATTGCAGAGTCGCAGCAGCAAAATCACACGACACTCATCGTCAACTCTGGAATCAGCTCGAAGACTCAAGATGAACCTGAGGAGTGCCTCTTCTCACAGTCACTCGCTCTTGGGCTCTTGTCAGCGTTTAAGATAATTAGTTACAATAGTGATAAATCGAGTTTAACTTTGGCTCTATCATCTCCTCAAAGGGAAACACTAGACGTGTCATCTTACCTCCTTAACTTCCGTTTCCCATGTAAAGAGGGAGTGAATGTACTGCAGTATATACCTGAAAATGAAATGATACAAGAAGTCAGAAGCGCCACCTACTGAATGCCTTAGAATACAATAAATGCTCAGTAAATCACTGTTGTTAGCAATTTTTTTTTTAACCTACCCTTATTTTCCTACAGGGATATTCCTTTTTTCTATTTTCAGTGCAGAAAACTGTATCATGAAAGCAAGAAAACTAGTAGGTTTCATTTTCATGAAATAATTAAAACAAAATTATAAAACTCCATGCAGATGGGTCCACCTTTCATCCCTTGTATGTGTAAAATTTGTTCCAAAAGACTGACACGTATGTAAAACAGGATCGGATTTGTCTACTCTCTGGTTTCCAATTGTCTCTGTGAAAAGAAAGTCAGAAAGGAGCTGATGTTAAAAATCCTCCCCACACTCCCCAGACCACTGACCAGAAGGAACATTCTCTCTGGGTAATACATAATTATCATGATGCAGTCTTTCCTACACAGTCCTCCTCCCGGGCTCACAGCACTTACTGCCTCTTCTTTGCCCACAATTGGAAACATTTCTCCCACTAAATTATTCTCATATTGACAACATTGAATAACTTATTGTAATCAAGACGTCAAATACTTCAGAGATGGAGAAACCTTAAATAGAAAATCTAGGAGCTAAATAGTAAACACAAAATATAATTCTGAAAGAATTCAGGAGGCCTTACACAAGACAACAGATGAAAGACATTCACTCTAAAACAAAATTATAGTCTGATATCAAAGGAAATATAAAAATGGAAGAATTAATTCACAAGGAACATCATAAAATGAAAATATGCAAGTAACTTTTTTTAACAAGTAAGATAATCTTTGTACAAAACTGAAAATTTAATTATCATACAGAACTTTTTCATGAGTAGAAGAGGAGGGCTAAATTAATGTTTCAGGGTGATGAGTTTCAGAACTAAATATACATGAACAAAAGTAAAATTGATTACAAGAAATCTAAAACAAATGGACAAAAGATAAAACTGAAGAGAAATTCTTCATCAATTAACTCAAAATTATGTGTAAAAGGAGACCACGACATCTCGAGTGAAGACTGTTCCGCCTGAGAGGCTGTGTAGTTTATGACCCCATGGATGTGACAGTCTGGTAACGGCACAGCTAAAGGGATGGGGATTGGCTTGGTGGTTGCCAAAGATCTGGAATAAAAGAAGGTAGAACAGAGGAAGGAAGAAGACTTCTAGGAGCAGTGAACTATGGTGTATGCATGTCTGATTGTGAGTACATAATACTCTGCATCTGTCAGAATTCATGGAATTTTCCAGGATAAAGAGTGAACCGTAGTCCAGGGAAATCTTAAAAATCATTTAAATTGCCAAGTTATATCTGAGTGGGAAGCAGACTATGGCAAAGCAATCTAATTGAGCTACCAACATGATCACATGATCACTTCAATGACTAGTTAAAGGCAAAGCACTGACCTACTAACTTACTTAGGTGATTAGAGGAGCTAGGGAGACTAACAGGAGAAAAACCTATAACTAAGAACTGTATTCTAGTTGGTAAAGTTCTCAACCACAGGGGTGTAGTTAACAGTTGAAATGCAGCACACCTGAAAATGCATTTCAGTGATCAAGTACAGAGGTATAAATTGGGGACAAGTTTCTCATGGTCATTTATTAGTTACAGAGTAGTTGATTACAGAAAAGCAAAAGAAGCCTACAATGGTCCGTGTGATGTTAGATTGCAGCTGGAGGTAAATGTGACACCCCTGAGAGCTTTCTATACACATAGACAGGGACGTACACAGATATGTACAGAAGTGTGCAGACACACTAGTCAGTGAAAAAAAATACTCGTTTCTTGACTTTATTGAGAGATCCTAGAGGAATGCTGCACAGCACTGTAAAGCTCATCATAGACATCTCAATTTCTAATCTTTTTCTCCATTTTAAAAAAAGGGGCCCTCAGAGACAACGGAGACTTCCGATTCTGAAGTTTGGACAGGGAATAGACTGGGTGATCCTAGGGCATGATGTAGTGCCAGAGAGCAAATAATCTCTCAGAGCAGAAGAAAAAGCAAAGGCATGGTAATGCCCCCAAAGAAGATGACAAACGAGTGATTTCTCAGTAGGCAAAGAACAATTTGGGTGATGAAATAATAAAGTAATGTTGGATAATTGTAAAAATTATAAAATAAATATCCATAAGTCCGTACTGCTAGAAATAAAAGATGGGACAAGAACATAAACGGAAAGAAGGGAAAACTCCCACTCTGTAGAATTCTCGCAGCACACGCGGGGCAGCGTGGAATTAAATAAGCTCAGCACGGACCCATCCAAAGGGTAGAACAGGACTGCCCAGCTCCCCGGGGAGAGGCGCACGCGGACCGCGCCCGTGAGCGCAGGGCGTGTGTGGGAGCAGGGGGCGAGCAGCCCACGCCACCTGCAGGCAAGAGCAGTGTGGGCGAGACCCCGCCACCGAGGGCGACGGCGGCCGGTCAGAGGTACCGAGGTGACAGGGCCTCGGCCGCACGCCTCAGCTCCGGGCTGACCGCCATGGGAACACTGTGAGCCCAGAGCCTCGCCCCGCGGGAGCCGAGCAAGACCCCGGAGTCCTGACGCCACCAGCGGGAGCTGGGGCGCAAGAGACGGCCGCGGTCTGCGGGGTACTGGGCGAGCCGATGACCAATGATACGCTGGGATCCTGGAAAAGAACATAGATGTCAAGTTAAAATAAAGGGAATCTGAATAAGGTGTGGACTTTAGTGAAAATTAATTCATTTAAATGAGCCTATTCCTGTCGGGCGTGGACAATAGCAGTCGGTCCGTGGAGATCCACGGGAAGGTTCTGGGCGGTTCCTACGTGAGGGAAGTAAACGGATTAGAAATGCACTCGACAGGGTACGTGCTACGTAGACTGAGCCCCTAGTCCTACTTGATAGCTTTCTCCAGATCTCCGTGGCAGGACACTTACGCTGAGGGGCAAGGTGACAACAGACCCCCTGGCACAGAGTCCCCGTGGTCCAGAGTCCCTGCGTGTCCACCAGGGGTCCGAGCAGGTTGTCTGAGGATCCGCCGTCTCCTCCGTCTTCCACGGGTGCTGAAGCTCTTGGCCTGGCCTCCTCGCGACACCTCCTGTCCTCAAGCCGAGGGGTGGCCTGTGACGCCGTAGATGGTCAGCACGACATGCCCAGCGCTCCAAACCAGGGGGCAAGAAGGACACGAATAGCACTAGAAAGTTGTAAATGAATGAAAAAGATAAATATGTCTGAATGATCCATCTTTGATAAAAATCATCGCACCGTAGAGGTAAAAATATTAAGGCTTCTATCCTTGGATCTTTTAGTATCAAATGTTCCCCTGAAAGCACAAAACAACTACACAGTACTCGCAGCCTTTTCCGATCTGAATTAATATTGCAATTTGCTTACATTTACCACCAGGTTCTCTGCTTTGTTCTCTAAACCAGAGAAACTATTTGATATCACTGAACTGCTATTTTTAAATTATTAATGTGCAGATGATTGGGAAGCCTCACATAATGGGAATATTTGATACTTGCTTACCTTTCTCTGCAGGACACAAATGTAATTAAGAAACGAACCGTGAATGGTTAAATCGTTGATGCCCTTAAAAACATTACCAAATTTAAATGTGTGACTTTTACTTTGACTTTTTAAAGAAAATAATCCATTGATTAATGATGGTTGAAATTTCTTTCCTCTTTGTATCATTCTAATTCCCTAAAGTTATAGCAGGTCAGAAAACATCTCAGTGGTGTGTTCAGAAGCCAATTACTGTTATGAATACATTAAGAAGGGGAAATGTTGACTACATGTCAAGAATTTAGTGAGGAACTCGTGTGAGGGTTGCAAATGCTTCTTTCTCAAATTGTCCCAATGAAAAGAAGACTGAATATTGTGAATACGAGCATTTATGACAGCTCGTTGTTCTTATGCTAGAAAGAAATGCTTGAGCTTTGTGTTCACCATGTTTGTACAGTAAAGAAGGAAATGGTGATAAGTTTAAGTTTGAACTCCACACGAACTTGAGATTATAAAATGATTTTATGCAAGTTTATCGCTCTTTCTTCTCCATCTAAAGAAACTGCTAGTCTGCTGACTTAACAATAGTAGTATGGTCAAACAACTAATGAAACTAATAACTAACAAGTCAAACAACTAATGAAATGAACACATATGAAAATAGTCCATATTTAAGAGTTTTTAGAAGTATTTTTAAGTTGCTACCAATGGATTTACACAAGGAATTAAAATTGAGAGCTTTGTGATAATATTCACAAGCAAAAGGCACATAACGCCATTTACAGAGTCCTCATGTAAAACACCTGACCGAGTCATGTGCCTCCCTGAGGCAGAATCATTAACACTGAACCTACACAGCTGCCGTATCTAACTTTCAAATGTACTTTCCCGACTGCTAAAAATAGTGCCAACAATTTATTCCTGCAATGATTTCACATGCTGAGTAATCATTTAAAAATCAATAACATCACATTAGAGATAGAGGCAGATATAAACTACCACAGCTCACTCTGTCCAGGTGTGGTCAAAGATAAAAATTTTGAATAGAAAAAAATTATATGTTAAGAGCAAAGCTATGCTTTCATGATGGTATTCTTTACAAACAATGCTGTGAATAGTTGCCCACATGAAATTCCCATTAAACATTGTTTTCTCGTTTTAGCCCATCCACTCACTGTGATCTCCATCATGACGAAACAGTGTTCACAGTGCCTCACATGATTGTTCACTTACCATGTTTTTCTCCACTCCCCTGAGGTACTGTATTGTCTCCCTGTGGTAATAGTTTTTCATCTAATGAGTACTACAAGAAGTTAAATATCTGGGAAAAAAACACATGTGAAGAATTATGGGACAAAGCACTGCTATTATCTTTCCTTGTAGAAAGAAAGGTAAGATGTTCTCAACTGTTTTACATTGGGTAACGTGTTTTCAAATCTGAGCCATACAATTTTTAAGATATCAAAGAAAATCACATTGCTGTTTGGAGGAAGAAGCCAAAACTTAGTGCAGATGAACAGTTAATATGTAAGACAAGCTCAGTGCATAAGGAAATGTCTGTGGAGCTTCGTGAAGTCCTCCGGGACCTGGGTATGTGTTGGAGAATATGAGACTGAGTAATGCTTCTGAGTCAACCAACCTAGTAGGTGTAGTTCTTAAAGGCGTGACTTGGGGTGTGGGCTCTTTGAAATGCTCCCTTTTGTGCTCCAGTCTGGCACCAAGAAGGACGGTGGTCCTTTCCATGGAGATGACGTTCTGTACGGCATGAAGTGGGCCGGGAGAAGCATCCGAGTCCCTCTGGGGCCTCTGCCCCACCCTCAGGAAGGCCAGTTCCCTGCGCCCAGGAGGTCCTGCCTCCCGCCTGAAGACCCTTGGATGTGGAGCAGTCCTTGGGCCGCTGCCCGGAAGGGTCACACTCAAAGACCACCGGACTTTCAGTGCTGCTATGTGGGGGAGAGTCCAGCCAGTCATCACTGCCAGCTCCCGCAGCAGCAGAGAGGTTACCTGTCAGTAGCAAAATTTTTCCATAAAAACTGTAGTATCTGCACTCTAGTGGGGTTTACTTGATCCTGTTACTACTGTCTCTACCCCTCTAATACCTTCATTTTCTAAATATTTTAATGTCACGAACTTTTTATTGTATGGTCCCTTGTGAGTTCCAAAGCCCAGGGATGCAGCTGGCATCAGGGTGTAGAAGGTAGGACTGTGGCAAAGGCCAGACAGAAACCTACAGTTCATTAACATTACAAGCACTGATTTCATATTCTTTTTAAAACCCTGCATGTGAAATGTGTGACTCAAAGTCATAAATGCAAACTTGCGTTGGTACTATCTCAATCTATGCCTTCATTCTATGCAGTTATTTTCTAATTCTGTTCCCAGACTTTGCACAGCCTGTAAGGAAACTCTGGCCTTCTCTCTCACTCATGAGGGCTACTGATTCCAACTTCTTGAATTCTCGGGAATAGTTAACAACACAAGAAGTTCTGATATGGCAATTAGATGATGAAAACAAAAACCAGAAAACAATCTGTGGTTACCTAGAGGTTAATCATTATCACAATCTGTTAAGGAATTCATTTTCTTTATTACTATTATCCACATGCATGTGGTAAGCTCTTTATTTTTTTTTCATTTCTAAGATATGTAATTATTTTATCAAATACATCATAGTGTGTTTTCTAATGCTTTTTTCTTTTACTTATAAAACTTTTTAATTATGGAAATTTTCGTAGGTTCCTGTTATAGACTGAATGGTGTCCTTCCTAAATTCATATGCTGAAGCTCTAATCTCTACTACATTGGAAGGAAGGAGGTAATTAAGGCCAGATGGGGTCCTTGCCCCATTATGTCTG